>WMKJ01000207.1:0-13595 GCA_009733715.1 Herpomyces periplanetae | reverse complement strand
TCTGATGATTCCACTTCGAGGGTGATTGTTTTGCCGGTTAAAGTCTTCACGAAAATTTGCATTCCACCACGCAAACGGAGAACCAAATGTAACGTAGATTCTTTTTGGATATTATAGTCTGATAAGGTACGCCCATCCTCTAGTTGTTTTCCCGCAAAAATCAGCCGTTGTTGATCTGGAGGAATGCCTTCTTTATCTTGAATTTTCGACTTCACGTTTTCTATCGTGTCAGAAGATTCAACTTCTAACGTGATAGTTTTCCCAGTAAGAGTTTTTACAAATATTTGCATACCACCCCGTAAGCGTAGCACCAAATGTAATGTTGACTCTTTCTGGATGTTATAGTCAGAGAGGGTACGACCATCCTCCAATTGTTTTCCCGCAAAGATTAATCGTTGTTGGTCGGGTGGAATACCTTCCTTGTCTTGAATCTTTGATTTAACATTTTCAATAGTGTCCGACGACTCAACTTCGAGGGTAATGGTTTTACCGGTTAGAGTTTTAACGAAAATTTGCATTCCTCCACGTAAACGAAGTACCAAATGTAACGTAGATTCCTTTTGAATGTTATAATCGGATAAAGTCCGTCCGTCTTCTAACTGCTTTCCAGCAAAGATAAGGCGTTGTTGATCGGGGGGGATGCCCTCCTTGTCTTGAATCTTGGATTTAACATTCTCTATGGTATCTGATGATTCCACTTCGAGGGTGATTGTTTTGCCGGTTAAAGTCTTCACGAAAATTTGCATTCCACCACGCAAACGAAGTACCAAATGTAACGTAGATTCTTTTTGGATATTGTAGTCCGATAAAGTTCGTCCATCCTCTAACTGTTTTCCGGCGAAAATTAAACGTTGTTGATCGGGCGGGATACCTTCTTTGTCTTGAATTTTCGACTTGACGATGTCAATAGTATCAGACGCTTCAACTTCGAGCGTAATAGTTTTGCCAGTAACTAATTAGGAAAACAGTAAGTCAGAACTTTAACCAAATATAAAGAGAATTTTTGTTATGGGAAGTGAAAAAAAACATACGAGTTTTTACAAAAATCTGCATTTTGAATAGGTAGAGTGAAGTTTACTCCGTTTGTTCGAAACTCTGAAGGGTTTGGAATAAAGGAAATACTCGTGCAATGAAAAAAGATTTTGGAATTTTGCTGGAGTAAAAACTAAAAGTGAGTGAATGTTAGAAGAGGCTAAAAAAACTAGAGAAAGAATGTTAAAATCACCACCGATACAAAGATGTATTAGATGGGAAGTCGGTTATGAAAATAAGTACAACCTTGAGGTGCAAATGTTATAAAAAAAATTATACGCCAAAAGCCACTTTTAGTAAGGAAGAGAGCAACACGTTTATACGGGTGAAGTAAATGTTGAAACGAGAATAAAGTGGGCGCAAAAGTTATGTATGAGTAAATCTAGGGGGAGGTGAAGAGAGCAAGAGTACAAACACGGGCAGATAAGAGAAGAGTAGAAAAAATTAGACGTTGAAGGGAGGGAAGGGAAGGGGAATATGAGAGTAAACAAAAGTAAAAGGGAATTTAGATATGGAAGATAAATATTTAAGGGAATAAAGTGACTGAACAAACAAGTTGACGATACGTTATATTTCCAAGAACACGACAGAAAGAAGACCCGAGAAGAATAAAAGAGAAGAAAAAATATCGGAACTGGCGGGGGGGATGAACGATTAAATAGTTGCCGAAGTGGACTATCTCGGGTAGGAAGTGCTAAGAAAAAGCAATGATAAGGTCAAAACAGGAAGGCGGTCATGAGGTTTAATGCCGAATTAGGCAAGAGCCCATACCAAAAGGGCCAAGCGTGACCGAAACAATTTCCTCGAGCCGACCGAAAATAGAAGGGGTGACGATAAAGGCTCTTGCCTAATTCGGGTTGTTTTTTGGGAAAAAGTTGGAAATTTTGTAGAACTTGAGGGAATTTGTTTGGGGGAAAAATTTGGATTTTGAGCATATTTTTTTCATGGTTCTATTAATCAAAACCACTAGAAACTTCCATTCTGAGGATTGCCCAGCAATACATGGCATTTCGTCCATTTGCTAGATTAGTATATACTTCCGTAGTTTTTATGGGTTACGTCATGCCTATACAGTTTGGTCATGGGTAAAGTTCCGATTTAGCATTATAATTGGGAGTTTCATCTAAACGATAGCTTGTAATGAACAAATGAGCAAGCAAACTTACAAACGAACATGCCAACCAGTGACTCATGATGTGTAGTGTGGGGAATGCTATCTGTTGTGCAGTAATAGCTTTATTGTACATGATAATTACTGACGAGTAGTGCAAAACGGTTAATAATGGTTAGTTTTTCCGAAATAGGTAATTTTTTATACTGTATAAAACTGATTTAAATAATCGTATTTATTCTTTGTATGGTTCTGTGGGGAACTGTCATGTTGAAAATAGATTTCCTTGCACAGTGAGAAGAAGATTTATCGATTTATTCAGCATAATGTCAGTAATGATGCTACAATAAACGGTTAACTATTCTTTAGGTCTAAGGGCGTGTATAAGGGTTTAAGCTGTAGTTGTAAGACTGAAGATTCATTTTAATGTAGGGTTTGCCTTGACTGAATTACTATTAATGGACTGTGATACTCTCATAAAACTATTCGCATGTTAAAAAAGGAACAGGGCAAAATTCATTCGCTATCAAACATCCAAATTACGTCCTTTTTTGATAGCATTCCAATGCTAATTTGATTAATTCTATCCAATAAGTATATTTATATATATATCTTCACGTTTAAACGATAATTCTATTCATATTCTGGTTTGCCCAAAATATCTACTCCCGATAAAAACATTCTTTACAAGGTCAGCACAATAAACTTGTGAGACATCCCTTGGGACAAATAAACTTTCAAACTCACCTAGTTAAAATGTCGACTATGAAAAGCTCGATCTGGCTTAAAATTCGTTGAAAATGATCCAAGGGTTGACACCGCCCCGCGCGATAGGTTTGTCGTACTATGTCGAGCCCGCCATTCTCGTCTCAACTTTCTTAACTTCTCCCGAGACTTCGGCGATACCGCAATAACTGCTGCCCCCGTTAAAATAAGGGGAATTGCAATTAAGCCCAGCACCATGTTAACTCGATGCCCTTGTTAATGCGTCTTGTTTGCCTGTTTCACTATCGTATCCCTGATCCTAATGTCCTTGACTTCTGATTAAACCGACTTCTGGTTGAACTTCAAGTATGTTCACATGAAACAAAATTTCCACTCAACTCTCGATCAACTTCAACGTTGGGATATTTCTCACAATAGCGAAAATTTTATTCAATTTTCGAAAATTTTGTTATATATTTATATATCCCTTTTCATCACAATTATAAAGTAGTGTTTTGTCAAGTCAACTTTATGTTTGCTTTAATCATTTCACTTGCATTATAATCTTGTTACCTTTGTCTTTTTGACAAATGTAGATAATTCGGGGAAACAGCGTTTCGAAATTTTGTTAACAGTTAATATTCATATACACAGTTTGCCAACACGAGAAAGTGAAACTCATGGGAAATATTCTCACAGGAGTAAAATGAACCAATTATCCTCAATGTAAAAATCCTATACTTTAATTATTTGAATCCTTATAAAATATTACAACCCCAAAATATCACTAACGGTTTGGATGATTTGAATATATACGCAAATATAAATTAGCTTCCGTGTTAACCTGACCGGCAGAATTTTGTACAGTACAATACACTACCAAAATCATTCCTTACTGATATTGTTATATACAATCTTTTCATCCCAAAGATTCTCCTTTAGGAGAAGGTGGTGTAATCAATGTTGAACCAGACTTCAAGGGCCACTTTTGCCGAGCATTTAATTCATCATTCTCCGTCCATTCCACGGGTAAGACTGCAAATACCAGGTAACTTGTGTGACTTTTCCACTCAAGTTCACATCGATGAACAAGTCGACCATGAGCCCACGATTTACATGATGTAGTCTTGGATGGTTTTTCCGTTGATATTTGCACTAATTTATCCTCATTTTCAACCTTACTTTCACCAGAGTCATTATTGTGAACTCTTGAAGTTGGCTGTTGATCGGAAAGTTTATCAAAATACATTTTTTGTTGTAAAATCTTTTGCTCCCGCTCCTGGGTTAACGCATTCAATCGGTTTAACGCTTCCCCAACATCAACAGGCATATTCGGTGATGGTTTACAAGAATTATTTGAATATTCCCTTCGAACTTCGATTCGACGATGCATAATTTCACTCATCCTAATATCCACAAATCCCAACTCGCGTAATTTCTTTATCGTTTTTAACACCTGTTCGATACACGGTAAAAAGCTGCATACATGAACCGGCTTCCGGGGGTGAAGTGGTGAATTTTCCTTTCTTGTAATCTTGGGCAATGCCAACCAGGGACTCGGTAAATCAAGAAATATAGCATGAGCTCTTGGAGAGTATCTCTTATCGTTAGACCCATCATCCGTTGATACAGGAATGCAAAATCCTTCCTCGCATACATCTTGATGTGTAATGGTAACAATGTCGTCCAATTTATGAGCTAATATTTCATTGCGTAACATTTCGGTACGCTGAGGATGAAATTCATAACTAAAAACTTTTCCTTGCCTACTCGAATTATGTTGCGTCGAATTCCCGTAACCTGAAAATACTGCTCGTGCTGCTGCATGGGTAAAACTACCACTGCCTGCACCCGCTTCAATTATTCGTGAGCCAGAACGTACTTTCAATTGTGCTAGTATGTAGCTGTAATCTGGTGTATATACCACTTGTGTTCTGTGTGGAAGTGAAAGGGTCCATAATTCTGGGGTGGGTGCTAGAATATGACAAAATCCTCCCGATGTAGATTCCCTAATTTCGAGTGAATTGGTCGAATTTGTACTTTCTGATATTGTAAAACCAGTTTGCTCATCGCTTACACTTAACTTAGTGTTATTATCTGTACAATCTCGAGTACGCTTTCGACCAACAAGGGCCAAAGTAGCAGCTTGGGTCTTTATCTTATCAGAATGTCTTGTTAAACTTAACTTTCCGCGCACATGCTTAGCAAGAATTTGGCTACCCCACGGAACGCTTAAAAGTACACTGTGTGGATAACAACCAAATCGTGTACTTTCAATCGCATCAGGTGCTGAAGAGAGATAAACCGGTAAAAGTAGATTCCGACGAAAGTGAAGAAAAGCAAGTGAATTAGCTTGCGAATGTGGAGGTGGTGTCAAAAAACTATATTGATAATATTCAGCCTCACAATCTTTTGGTTCCATAATTGTAACGTTCTATGCAATCTCTCTACATGTATACTAAGCAAGCCAATCTTAAATTTCTTGATTATACATAAAGCCTCCACGAGAAATTCTTTTTGCCATTTTCCTCACGAACTTTTACAGTGAGGAATCAGATGTAGGTCACGTGATATTGATTTAAAACAAATGGAAAATTCCGACCTGGAGAAGTAGTTGGAGAATGTCAACGGATATGAAATAGTTGGAAAGGTTGCTAGAAGGGTGAAATCTAATTTTGATTATAAAAGTGAATATATTCGACAGAAGTTTGGGGGATACAAAGGCATAGGTCACTATTAGTTAATGTTGATTCGTGGGCGTATAAGCATCCGAGGAATTGCCAATTCTGTGGGTATTGACAAAGTTCTTTTCCACGGTGTTAAAACAGAGCCATTTAGACGTGATATTTCAAATATGGCAACGACAGAAAGTTTAAAAATTATGGTTCAACCACCTTGGATACATCCAAAGGTGATGGGTAATGAAGAATTGCCAAGTTTGCGAGTGTATAATTCACTCACACGACAAAAGGAAATGTTTATCCCGATTAACCATGATAAAAATTTTGTTAAATGGTACGCGTGTGGACCAACAGTATACGATGATGCACATCTAGGACATGCGCGCAACTACATATGTACCGACGTTATTCGCCGAATATTACAAAATTATTTTGGGTTTAGCGTGATGTTTGTAATGAATATAACGGATATAGATGACAAGATAATTCTACGCAGTAGGCAACAGCATCTTTTTGCAAATTTTACCCGGCAATTTCATTGTTTAACTCCAGAGTTAATTAAAGAAGCAAAGGCAGCTTTATCAGCGTATGTAAAGCGATATTTACCACTGATAATGATACCCGTGGAATTAGTGGATAATGATTATGATTTTTTGACGGCAAAAATTCAAGGTTACCGCATCACAGAGGAAATTGGTAGTGATGAACACGTTAAGGCTCAGGTTATTTTGAATGCGGCTTTGACGGCATCTAAGGCAATTGATGAGGCTAGCATTTTAAGTGGAGGCACTAATTTGGATAAATTTTTCGAGAAAACAGAAGATGTCTTCCTGTTTTACTTGGATTCTTTGCACGCAAGGACCATTAAACCAAATGATTATTCCATTTTTGAAAGGTTAACAAATAAGTACGAAAAACGATTTTTTGAGGATATGGATGCTCTGATGGTGGAGCGACCGGACAAGGTAACTCGAGTAAGCGAGTACTGTGAGAAAATTGTTAAATATGTGGAGAAAATTATCGAAAATGGCTTCGCATATGTTACCAATGACGGAAGTGTATACTTTAATATTGAAACGTTTGAAAAGGCTGGAAACTTTTACGCTAAATTGGAACCTTGGAACAAGTTTGATAAAGGATTACAGGGTGAAGGTGAAGGAGCGCTAAGTAATAAGAGACGTGAAGACAAAGTGAATGAAGGAGATTTTGCCTTGTGGAAAGCTTCTAAAGAGGGTGAACCAGCTTGGAAAAGTCCATGGGGAGCTGGAAGACCAGGATGGCATATTGAGTGTTCAGTTATGGCGAGTGATGTTTTGGGAGAAAGAATTGACATTCATTCGGGAGGAATTGACCTGGCATTTCCACATCATGACAATGAAATAGCCCAAAGTGAAGCTTACTGGGCTCATAGCGAGAATTGTTTGAAAGATTACCAGTGGGTGAATTACTTTTTACACATGGGGCACTTATCAATTCAGGGTTCCAAGATGTCCAAATCATTGAAGAATTTTACGACAATACGAGCAGCACTCTCTGAAGGACAATGGACGGCAAGATTACTTCGAATTGTTTTTCTTATGGGCGGGTGGAAAGATGGAATTGAGCTTACGGATGAATTGATAACAGCCGCTAAAGCATGGGAAGAAAAAGTAGGGAATTTTTTCTTTCGGTACGTTGATTTGTCGGATGGAGAGTCATGTATACAAGCAGAGGATCAAAAGTTGAAAAAAGAGTTTGAAGAATGTCAAAGCAAAATTGACGAGGCCTTAAAAGACTCATTTAATACTGGAGCAACGATGAGGTTATTATCTAGGTTGATTGGAGAGGCAAATTCCCATGTTAATTTGGTAAATGAACTTTCACCGACTTTAACCGATATTGCGAAGTATGTTGGTAAAATAGTTTGGATATTTGGATTGAAGGGAAAAAAAGAGAAGGATACGATTGGATGGGATGATACATTATTGAACAAAGAACAAAAATGGATTGGTCATTTAATAAGCGGATGGAGAGATGAATTGAGAAAGACTCTTAAAGAGAATGATTTTGATGATAAAGTTGAGAAAGAAATGAGAAGCAAATATGAAGAGGTGGACAAGGCATTGAGTAGTAACTTGGATGGAAATGAAGAGTTTAGGGTGGCGACAAAGAAGTTGAGGGAAGGATATGAAAAAGCTTTAGAAAATAAGGAAAAGGGAAAGAAGATAAATTTACTCAAGTATTGTGATATGATTAGGGATGAGATTTTGTGGGATCTGGGAATATTTGTGGAAGATAGAGAAAAAAGACGAGGGTTAATTCGACCTGTAATAAAGAAAGACATATACCTTAAAGAGCAAAGAGAGATGAGAGAAAAAGAAAAAAAAAATGTCAAGGAGGCGGAACGGGAGAAGTTGGAAGAAAAGAAGCAAAATATAATTGAAAAAGGGAAGATCAGGGCAGAGGATATGTTTCGGCAGCCGGAATGGACTGAATGGGATGATGAAGGGATTCCAACAAAGGATAAGGAAGGGAATGAAGTAGCAAAGGCCAAGAGGAAGAGGATGAAGAAAGAATGGGAAAGGCAAAAACTCCTAAACGAAAAATATCAAAAGTCACAAGGATTCCAAGCCAAATAAATCCTCTGCGGTCAACACTTCTAAAAAGGTTTAAGCCGTGCAGAGATTTTTTCCCATTTCCCCCCTCAAAGCTCCCCATCGTCCTCGCATTCACCGACTATTTATACGACAAACAAAACCAAAACCAAATCATCTCAAAGACAAGACGATTTCCTGTTCGGGTAATAAAAACGGTTTCCACATCTGGTAATACGAAACGATTTTGGAAATGGCGATTCCCCACTTTTTCTGCGGCAAGTTGGAAAGCGCAAAGGTGGTGAGTGAAATTTTGGGAAGGTGCGGCCCAGACGGCGGCCAAAGCCCCGAGAGTTTAGAAAAGCGAAGTCGGCGAGGGCGAGTTCGGGGGTTTGAACTGGTAAATGGGATAAGTTTGCGAAGAACGAGAGATTTGAGCAAAGCAAATGAAAGTCTGGTGGAAGGGAAGGTTTACTATTTATTAAGCAAAAGTGAAGAAATCAGTCTTTACAAATATTTAAAAGAGGGTTGTGTATCAGAGTGGGTGAACCTTGAAGTATACGCTGACGATGCTGATGATCATCAGTCCGCTTCAAATTCAGATGATATTTCTTCTTGTTCTAGCGACAAGGTTTCGGATGGTTCGAATAACTTGTGCAATAAATCTCCCAACAGTTTAGCTCTGGATGAAAGTATTTCGGATTCTGCCCATGATCAAATCTCTACTCCTCTAACGAAATCGCGTGATCGAACCTGTATGGTTATTCGCTGTAAGGCTATTAGATGTTAGAAATATGCCTCATTTATTTCGGTTGTTTAAACTACGTAGGTTATACTTTTCTTCGATATACCATGTTTTTTGGCTTCCCTTGAAATTTATCCTTACTCACCATCTACATTGTAGCTCTATCTACACGTTATTCCCGGCGTACCATTTATCGCTTCATTCGCTTGAAATGCTCAAAGCATGGCTTGGGCCCGGTTAACTGTTTGGCTTCATTTGCTATCTTACACGAATTAACTGCTATAATTCCTCTTGTAACTTTGACCTCTCTCTTTTATACTCTTAGCTGGCCAAACCTCCCCCCATCATTCCTTACCAGTCCTTCTTCTACATTTCCATCCTTGCCTCATTTACCCAAATATTTTGATAACTTCAACGCTTATTTTCATCGTAAAAATTGGTTTCCCCTTAAACACTCTTCGAACCACCAAGCTCTCCAGCACTCAGTTGATCATGAAATTATTTTACAACCTGGAAAAACGGAATATTCTCCCCGTCTAAACTTGATTTTTCAGTAAGTTGTAGGACTAAGCTTCCCTTTATATATCATACTCATTAATTTATTCATCGTCCCTAACCAAGTTTCGTTCTTATTTAGAATTGCGTGTGCTTATTCGATAGTCAAACTCTTACTTCCTCTTCGTATAGCTTGTTGCATCTGGCTCACTCCCAACTTTACAAAATTAGTCGTTATTCCTTTACAAAAATTCCTCTCGCCTTCAAAATTGTTCAATTCATCCAAGTCATCTTAGCTTTCTTCTATAGTTTACTTTGGCCGTTTGTTTTCGATAAACTAATCGACCCATCTCCCCTTATTATAAAATCTTTTCCGTATCGCCGGTTCGTCCACAATTCGACTAATTTCTCTCCATGTTTGTGAATTCCTCCTTCACAATCTAATTCCCATCCATCTCCTTCGATACCGTTGCCTTCCCCCTCACCACCTTGTTTAATTGCTAATCCAGGTGTATCCAGAAGTCTAACTGGGGGTCGCATATCAAACCCTCTCTCTTTTAACTCCGAAAATGTATAAACCGGAGTTATACACGCGTCAAGCTTTTCAAATATCTTTTCCCATTCTGCTCGAGTGTATTCCTTAAATCTTTGTCCCAGTATATTCCGCATTTCTTCCCATGCATTGCTATCGGTTCTAGCTCTTCGACATACTGCTTCCAATTTCTTATCAAGATTCAATCCTTGTAATAAATCTTCAAAGAATTTATCTTCTAGTGGCCCACTTTCGTTAAGTTAGTACTCTGTAATTCTTGCTTTGCTAAAATCGTCGTGCCTTAACCTACATTGCCATAAAACCTCCATCTCGAGTCTCGTAAGTTCCGTAGTAAGGACATCCTCCATCCAATATATTACATCCTCGATCTTTGGACCACAGCGTCGTGTATTTCGCCAACCGGGGCCAAGTGGCTAAGTACATTGATCCGTCTACCATATTAACTTCCACTACCTGCCCTGCACCAGATTTGTTGCGCTCTACCAATGCTAACAATACACCAACTACGCACATAAGCCCACCGCCAGCAAAATCACCCAAAAGATTCCCCGGTGCATATGGCTTTCCATTACTCTCGCCAATCATTTCCAGAATTCCCGCTACAGCGATGTAATTAATGTCATGTCCTGCTTTATCTTTAAACTTTCCATCTCTTCTGTGCCCCGATAATCTTGCGACAATTAAGTTTGTATTTATCTTTCGCATTACTTCCTCCGGTCCTAATCCGAGTCGTTCCAAAACACCAGGCCTGAAAGGATCTATTACCACATCCACAACTTTCAAAAGTTCCTTTATAAATTCAATTCCCTCCTGAGATTTCATGTCAACCTTGATACTACCCTTCCGTCGAGTCAAAAAGTCGATTCCTCCATTCATACCCGCTATGCTCGATTTCATACTTCGCTCTACTCTCAAAACACTTGCTCCGTAGTCCGCTAATACCATTCCTGCAAAAGGTCCGGGTGCTAAACCCCCAAATTCCAAAACTCTTATTCCTGTCAAGGGCGCCATTGTATATTATAATATCGATGAACTTTTAAATGTGTATAATTTTTTTCCTTTCATCCTTCTTAAGCGATAAATGCGAGCAACGACACAATTTTTATACGAAGTTTATTCTATACTACACACTTCAATGATTTTTCCTACTACGCCGTCCCAAACTATTTTTACCATTTAACCCTGCCCTAAGGTCAAGCAAAAGATTTTCCCCGTAAAGCTTTAGTAAATATTTTTTCGTTTAAACGTACGCTACCATAGATGTTGTTCCCAAAGAAGCATGAACTGAACATAATCCTGCGCCCACGATCCACAATCTAAACTTTTCCGCACAGCCGTAAAAAACTCGTTAATCATGGCATAATTATGAATTTGCAGTAAAATCATGGCCGACATTTCACGAGTACTCAGTAAATGATGAATGTATGCAATGTAATGCCGTTTACAAGTATAACAAGTGCACTGAGCCTCTAAGGGTTTGGCTAAACATGCCGTCTCACTATCCCAAACGTTAATATACGCTTTTAGTGGCCAACTGTGGGGTTGGTTACAGCGCGGTAAAGTTACCGTTTTGCCAAAACGAAATGTGAATGCATGACCAGCTTCGCTTGCAGCATTGACAAACGAAACAACAAACAAATCGCCGCCCTGCTCTATACACGCTAATACATTATGCGGTGAGCGTATGCTCGGTGCCATACACAATCGCGGTAAACCAGTCAAAGGTTTTAATTGGGCTAATCTCGATAAACTTGTTTCATCATAAATACCGATGCCGTTGATTAAGCCCTGTTTAGCCATTTCCACAGTGAATTTGTCTAGTTCTACTTGTAAACTATCCGCAGTAGTGAAAGCAGGCGCAAAGTATGCCATGGGTGATTCTACCCCGTTAATCAATTCTAGTGCCTCTCGTGTCCAATTAATAGTACGTTTAACCCGCTTTATTGATCTTCGCTTTCCATCCGTAATCTTATTTGTTTGTACGTTTATATCACCAATTCCCACCAAGATATCTCCACGCATTATTAAACCCGTTTGTCCGTAACAACGACCATTAATAAATTCTGCACCTCCTCGAGTGCGTATCGCTAAACCCTGATCACCGTTAAATTTACCAGTGCACTCTGCGTCTACGCGCCGCCCTCCCACTATAGTGATTATTCCATCATCTAAACCAACAAAATTTCCTATTGACATTTCCGCTAAATCATCACCTTCACTCAGCGCGTTATACACTACTGCACCGGACGATCCTCTAACAATGACTGTGTTATATGTATACAGTATATTATTAGCTTTCTTTCGATTCTTTTCGCCACTATTTTCAATCTTGTCTTATTTTCCACTTAAGGGTAAAATGTAAACCTACAATCTTCCATGGAAATATATACACTGTTCACTTTCACGTATCTTTCGAGTGTATCTCCGGATATATGCGGTAAAAACCCCCCACTAGTTGCACCGATCCATCCAGGGGTTTCTTGCTGTTTAATGCATTTAGACAATACGATGTTTTCACTTTTATCAGTGATCGTGTAAATGCCTCTTCTCCAACCTTCCCCACCATTTCCCTTCCCACTTCCCAGAACTGATCTTGGGCCACTTGCCAAAATTTTGAAGTCATGGTTTGCCATTTCACTTCTTCATACGCAGCGTCAATACCACTATCCAAACACTTAAGAATTCCATAAACTTTTCCGCTCGACAAATTAGAATCACGGCTCACCAACGATCGATGTCAACTTACGTAAACCAAGTTCAAAATGACTTAAAAATCATTATCATTTTTCTTAAAATTTTTTCTAGTTTTTTAAAGGGAAAATTCAGAATAATAAGAGCATTAACCTGTGATATTATCATTTAACTATTAAACATGACCAATTCGAGTGATGAAACTCAAACTTCAAGCCATCATTGTAATATACTACACTCATGACGATTTATTTCCCAACTCCATTCCCTCTATGCAACATTAATCAATGTACTATGCTTGGGTAGATGCGAACTTCACAATTAATTTCAAATGAACGCCCGTGAAATTGACCACTTCATCATAGTGATAACGATGATAATGAGCTATTTCTTATGATGTGGTATAAATTCATGACTTAACTTTGTCATTGGCTTCAGCTTTGGCTCCTGTGCTCTCATTACGGGCAGCTGCAGTCTTATTTTCTGAGAATTTGCCGACTCGGCTATAGTAGGTTTGATAACTGCCGTATCGTCCGTAAGGGTATCCGTAATCATAGCCTCCATAGTAATATGGGTATCCTCCGTAGTATGAGTATAAACCATTGCCGTAGTATGGGTATGATCCGTAGTAACCTCCAAGATAACCAAAGCCGCCCGAGCCACCTGAACCGCCTGAACCACCAGAGCCACCGGAGCCGCCAAAACCTCCGAAACCACCTGAACCGCCTGAACCGCCCGAACCACCTGAACCACCGGATCCACCAAAGGCACCGAAGCCGCCTGAACCACCTGAACCACCTGAACCGCCTGAGCCGCCTGATCCACCGAAACCGCCAAAGCCAAAGCCAGGGCCAAAACCAACGCCAAAGCCAGGTCCGAACCCAGACCCGAACCCAACACCGAAACCACCCGAGCCACCGGAACCTCCTGAGCCACCAGAACCTCCAGATCCGGGTCCACCGAATCCGAAGCCTCCAGCGCCTGGAGCACCTGGAGCGCCTGGAGCACC
>WMKJ01000027.1:0-125746 GCA_009733715.1 Herpomyces periplanetae | reverse complement strand
TTAATTCTTGTGAGCGGTTTTCCAAGTAATTTGGCAATGCAGACAATAAGGCTAGTTTTACCCACCCCCGGATTACCTTCAAGAAGGATAGGCTTCTGCAATTGTAATGCTCGCGCCAAACGAAAAGCATTAAAGCGAGTTGATGAAGCTTTAAAGTTAAAGGAGTCGGCAAGTGCTGCATTAGTATGACGATGGAATGAGAATGGACCTACTTTCAACAGTGACGGGGAGTATACAATTTGAGGCCATTCGTAATACAATTCCAAAGCATTTATGTTGAAGATATTTCCAAGATACTTCAAACATTCATTACGCTTTTGGCATACATCCGACTGATTCAGTGTTGACTTTCCGGAGGGATTAGCACCCAGCGAATCGATATAAACCAGAGCAGCACCGTGTACAAGGGCACATGAAGTACCCAGTTCAATATTCTGGTTAACAAATGCTGACCAACTCAAAAGACTACGAATTGAAATGGCACATGTGTCGCTCCCTGAATGTTGTGAGGCAAACCATGATGCAAATAATACCATATTTTGACTGTAAGGAAGTACTTTAGGATGGAGCTGAGCTTCAAGAATCATTCCAATATCCAGGTCATCAGATATGGGTGGAATCCATATTTCGGTGAACCGATTACAGAGAGCAGGAGACAGTTCTCGTTTACCAAAGTCACCGCCAGGATTCATTGTAGCAACAAACTGAAATCCTGGGGAAGCTTCAACAGTTGCATCAACATCCCCTTTCTCAGCGAGAAACAATTTTCTCTCAGGCTCAAGAACACTGTTTAACCGTTCGAGTACCGAGTCCTCAGCAAGGGATATTTCATCCAAAAGAAATATGGACCCCGTTTTCATGGCTTCGACAAGCACGCCATCATTCCATTCGAAAAGAGAGTCCAATCTATTTTCTATTGCTGCAATTTGAGCCAGGAGATCCGAAGAAACAGATGCACCAGACTGGGAAAGGGTTTCAGAAAACACTTTTTTGACTTCACTCAAAGTTGTTAAGTTTGAACATGCAGGAAATCCTAAATCGCATAAAGCAGTCTTTATATAATTTATCAATTCTTGCTCTAGATTTGCACGATTTCTTATGGGCCTTGGAGATCCAATCAAGTCACCAGCCTCCAAACTTTGATGAGCATTAATTGAAAATAATTTTTTCCCGAGTATTTGGGCCATGATCTGACATGCCAGAGTTTTGCCACAACCTGTTTCACCTACCAGTAAAACAGGCTCGTTATTTCGAAAAGCGTTTGATAATAATGTTAATGTTCTTTTCAATGACGATGTAGGAACCAAATTTAAACCTGGTACATTTGCACATTTCATACTATCAAAGCCAGTTTGATACAAGTCGTCGACAATTACGTTCACAGCGGATCGGTTCTCACTCATACTGTTTTCAATGGCTAATTTAACGGTACCCTTTTCAATATCATTTCGGACACGCTCTGCCAATAGCATATAGCCGTTTGCAGCGAGCTGCTCAATAGTATCTGCAGGCCGTTCAGCCCATCTAAACAAATCTCGTAGAGTAGCAAAACATTTCTGGCTGAAGATTCTAGTTCCTTGACGAGTTTGACATAGTTTCTGGTACGTGCCGACAATACGATGGCTCCAAGATTCAGGAATACTGCATCTCAAATGCAATATCTGACTTAATTCATCGACGGGGACATCCTCAAAATGAAGCTCTAGAAACCGATTCCGAAATGCTCGAGATAGATACTTTCTACCTCCATAAACTCCAGCGGGATTTTGTGTCGCAAAAAGGACAAAATTTTCGTGGGGTTTAATAACTTCCTGAGTTTCTGGTACAAAAAGTTCCCGATTATCGTCTAAAAGTCGATTAAGAGCCTCTAGTACTTCACTAGGTGCAAGATTAAGTTTATCAAGAATAATCCAGTATCCAAACCGCATAGCACGTACTAATGCACCGTCGATAAATGTAAGTTGTTTACCTTCTTGGCATAAATACGATCCAAGATACTCTTGCAAATCAGTATGTTCATGGTTGTTAACACGGATCAAACAGTTACCTGACCGTTCAGCAAGATATTGAATTAAACTGGTTTTACCCGAAGATGTCGGGCCTTGCAACAAAACTGGATAGCGCCTTGTGGAAATAGCACGAGCTAAATTTTCCATGTTCCGCTTAATTGTTCTAGTTATCACATAGTTGGTATTTTCTGTGACGGGAAGTGTACCACAACGAAGCCATTCATGTTCAATCTTTACATATTCATAGCTGTCATTACTTGGGCGTTTTCGGGCGTATTTTTCGGGGTTAGATTTCACAAGGTCATCCGAAATCTTCAAGCGAGTTTCAATGAGTCGAAGGGCTATTCGTTGTGATTCACTGGCTAACAAGGTAACAAAACTCATCTGAAATCCATCATACAGCATTTTCCGATATAATGAAATTTGCTCCGTATTTCTTGCATACTCAAGAGCTCGAGTAAGAGTACGGAGACTATAATGAGGTAATTGATTGGCACCATCGACAATTGCACTCCCATTTGCAAGTTTCACCAGATCCAAGTAAAGATTTGTGATTTCCAAGGCTAATCGATTATCTACTATTTGTCGAGGAATATAAGACCCGATAATGCTCTGGAGACTGTCGGGGTCATTGTCAGGAGAGTTCACAAATATCTCTGTAAATTTGGAGCGAATACCCTTAGGAAGATCCTGCTTGCCAATATCCGTTGAAGGATTCATTGATGCAAATATTCGGAAATTCGGATGAGCTTCAATTCGAGATATTCCACCGGCTTCCGCAAGATTCAGAAACTTTCGGCAGTGCATGCCGCTACCTAGCAAATCTACCAGTGATTCCAGTGCATCCAATGGGGCCAAGTTGATTTCATCCAGTAATACCCAATATCCATTTCTTACAGCTTTGACGAAGTTTCCCTCACAAAATTTGAACACAGGTGGAGGATTCGGTGTTATCTTAATACTGCGTTCAATTATTGTAAGTGAATGGTGGAAGGACAGCCACCGGCTTTTCAAATTGTCAAAACCCTTCTTTGATCGGTCATCTTTTTTCTGCTTTTTTACGGGTCTACCATCCATTTTAGAATTATGTTCACTAACAAATTTATCAAATGATGACACGGCATTTCTCCAAAATTGTGTAAGACGTGCCCAGTCTCCTTTCGTAAAGCTCTTATTCATTAAATCGAAAAACTTCTGATTTTTAGAGGTACCGTAAGTTGCTCGAAATAGGTTTTGAAACTCGCTACGCATTTCATTCATAATCGAGTAGGTAGATACGGGTTTAAAGTTACCAAGTAGATCACCACTTTGACTCTGATGTGAAAGATTAAACACTTCCAGTCTATTACCAGTAGATTGCGCTAAGTATTGAATGGACGCCGTTTTGCCTATCCCAGTTTCTCCGACCAGTAGTACTGGTTCAAAATGTGCAGTAGCGGTAGCGATTTTCTCTATCAATGACAATGTATGGGAACAAAGATTGAGAGATGTTCGAGGTAAGCCAGAATGAATATTTACACCGATTGGTAAAGCAGCACGGCCAATACAAAGCAGATTTCTGGATTCATCAATTTTATAGGATATTTTTCGGCTGCCAATTAAAATATCCCTTCTTTGGGGGCTTATTTGAAGTTCTTGCGCAATACAAGCTACCATTTTGCTATAACGAGAACCATCGGGCCAGAACGCAACGAAACAGTCTACCGCATGTAAGAATATAATGTCAAGAGTATCCACGCTAAAGCTTGCCGTCGAAACTAACAAAGTGTTAATTCGGCGACACCAGTTCAATAGATCGGTTAGTCCAATGTGTCTAATTTGTCCAGCAGAGAAGTGATTTTGCAGATTATCATTTTTAAAGCATTCCGCTAAACTGCCCATAACATTTTGAATGAGGTCGAGGAGCTTACGAAGAGAAGGATAAAGTTGCGATAATATTATGCGAATTTCATCTTTTCGATAGGCATTGAATTCAACATGCTTCCATTGGGATAAGCCAAGCTTAGCAAATTCCTGAGAGTTTAAAGAAGTGGAATTATTGGGAGAACTTCGAATGGTAGCAAATATACGAAAGTTAGGATGTGCATGTAGTAAGCCACCTTTGGATGGTAATTCAAGTCGTTTTCGTTCTAAAATGGGGAGCAGAATGCTAGTAACACTGTCTGGAGCACGATCGAAATCTTCAACGACAACCCAGTGGCCATCTTTAACTGCGGTAGTCAGAGTGCCCGGAGTCCAGACGAAATCACCGGAATCGGGTTTACTTACATAGAATCCAAGTAAAGCTCTAGCATCAGTTTGGGAGTTGAGATGTAGATTGACAATAGATGATTTCTGTCCAAAGCGTTGAGCTACATACTCAATTAGGAAAGATTTTCCCGTACCAGCTTCACCGATAATAAGAGCAGGTTCGTTTAGTTTGATGGACTGGGAAAGACAGGTTAGATTACGTAGAGAATTATCCGTTGGAACAAATGTAAGTAAAGAGGGCAAGGAGGGTTGGTTGATAATTCGAGGGAACAATATATTTGAAACGATAGTTATATTGGAGGAGAAATCGGTATCCTTAAAAATCGTATTGGAAAACCCTGGCCTATCCGTAGACAACTGGATCGATTGTAGGGAATGATCAATAGTTGAACGAAACTGTTTTTCCCATAATGGCAAAAAGGTATAGTCAATCCTTTTACCCTCCCATTGTCCAATAAGGGTTTGGGAATTTAATTTTTGTTTGATGAATTCACATGTGTACGTAGAGCAAAGGTTAATTAATCGTGAAAGCAATTGAAGAGCAAGATAAGATATAACGGGGGATTCATGATGAACGCAAGAGTAAACATTTGAATAGTTTATCAAGTATTTGAAAGTTTCCATATCGTATTGAATGAGACGAAGTAACCCAAGTAAGATTTCGCGAAGGATATCACATTGCTCACTGGATGGATTGGCCAAATGATGAGAGGTAGGATAACGCAAATCATCACGAAACGCCCTACGACTTATGGTATGAGGAAAAAAATGAAAAAGGTAGGGAGCCGAAGGGATAAGTCTACCGTAAGCAGGAATTAACACAGATACACTGGAATGGGACCATCTTGAGCAAAATTCTGGGAACAGAGGAGATAAATGTTGGAATATTTTAACGGTTAAATCGGGGGATAGAGAAGCCTGAGCAAGAGTTTCAAGCAAGGATGAACCAGATTGATTATGAATAGCACGAATTAAATGGTCTGGTATAGACGGATCATTAATGAATGTAAAAAATATAGAAGAACAATCCATTGTACTGATTAAAGAAATATAAAGCACAATTGCTCATGTCAAAAAGAATTCCTTGACCATCACCATCTGATTCGCACAATTTTTCTCGCTTGAGCAAGATACCGGAAAAAGGTAAGGCCGTTACCGCTGTGCCCGAATATGCTTATATAATATAGGGAATAAACGGGCGTTGAAGAGGACTTTGGAAATTAACGCGATGACAGTCGAGATTGGGTTAAGAGATTTGGCGATGATGGTTTTGGGGGGGTTTTTACGCGGTGTATGCCGGTCTTATATTTCACGGGGCTTTTATGTTGGTCAATTGGATAGCCAAAGACATTTTGGCAGATCGTTTTTCAGCGTGAAGACACGATATAATTCGGGTCAAGTGTCTGTGGACGCGAAGGAAAAAATTGAAAATATTATCGATCAAATATGTAAATTGACGTTACTTGAAACGGCAGATTTGGTTAAATCTCTTAAGGTTGGAAACTATATTACAGATTAAAACATTTTGTTACTCAATTACATCGGCTAATATGTCAATGGACATTAGAATCGACTCGATATACCAGATTTACCAGTAGGTGGTGGCTACGGGCCAGCAGTCACAGCTACACCATCGACAAACGTGGAGCAAGAGGAAGAAACTGTGCCTGTACCAAAACAAGAAAAAACAGTATTTAGTGTTAAATTAGAGTCTTTTGAAACTGGTAACAAGCCAAAAGTTATCAAAGAGATTAAAAGTTTACTGGGGTTAAGCCTTGTGGATAGCAAAAAATTTGTGGAAAGTGCACCAAAGGTTATTCGAGAATCTATGACAAAAGAAGATGCGGAAAAGTTGATTGAAACCTTTAAGACAATTGGTGCTGTTGTCAGTATGGAATAAACATTTCGCATTTTAACACAAGTTAAAACTGGAAGAAAGTGCGACTTGAGTGTGTTCAAAGTTTAACGCACGTGATGTGGATGGTAATTTTTGCCTGTTCAATGTGAAAAGGACCATGACAAGTTATGGTGAAATTTATCCAAAAAAATAAGATAGCCTTGTGTGTGTGTAGAGACTTGTTAATGGAAAAGTTGTGAAATGAGTGCACAGCGTAGTTTTTGGATACTAATAAGTTTCGAGTTGAAGAATTTGGCTTCGAATTTCACTGTCTTCGAAAGCTGCGGTGTAATCATCGTCACAGCATTCTGAAGCTTCTTCCCAAATTTTTTCATTTTCATAGCCTTCACCCGAGCTTACGGCCCAAATACTTTCGCGAAGCCGTTTATGACGTTCTCGGTCCTCCTCTATACGTTGCTCAATTTGCTTTCGATCTAGTCGTACAAACTCATTCAGTTTAGCCTGCTGTGATGCAGGAACAACGGTATCGTTATTTGTAGTATTAGTTGATAGTGTGGGATTAACGAAGATGTTATCACGCTGATTTAAACAGGCCTCCATTTCTTGTAAGACTTGATATTCTATGATATGTTTCTCGTGTAATCCATGTAAAACCTTTTGGAAGTGAGCAATGAGTGCACAAATATAATAGGATACCAAGGCAAAAGGACGCGATCGCTTACCCTTCTCGCAACCTTTAGGTTTGCTGCACCTGATCCGTTTATAGGAACGACAGCATCGATGATTCGGTTTAAGTCACGCTTGATCATAGTCACAAAGTCTGAATGATCTTCGCGCATTGCACACTCGCATAAATGCTCTATGAAGCAGAAGATATTTGCACGATTGTTCATATTATTCTAATAGTGGTTACGTTAATCCGTTAAGGCTGTCCCAGGATTTGTTAATTAAAATTTTAGATACCTTTTCAATCTGTTCTAGAATACAGGAATGCAAATCCTCACACATATCGCGGTATTTCAACGCGTAACTGGCGGCTTTTTGGGCACATGATGCCGAAGCATTCATATGCTGCAGCTGAGCAGTAAATCGTACACGAACCTCAAATGGATCAGCCATTTTCCATTAATTATTGTCATGAAAACGTATTGCAAAACATGTTAACTTGTCTTCGTCGTGTCTCGAAACGACCCCGAAACGGTCCATTTTGCACACTGCCAGCGGTGATTACATAATCGGAAAGATAATTTGCACGCACTTGAAGCAATAATTTCAAGGGAAAGATACTTGCGCGTATTAGCCAAAGTTTTCGCTTCGTAGTTCAATCGCGTTATCCCAAATTTTACATTTATTCAAAAAATTCATCAGTTATTGCGGAATTGCTTGAGAATTTAGTATTTTTTATTGATGAAAAGTTAAACGAACTCCCCGTTTATTAACTTGGTACAGCCGAAATAAGTGAATTTGGGATAACTTGTTTCAATCGTTTTCAGTTTCGAAATTTTTTTTACGTTTTTTGAGGGTTGAGCGTTATTCATTACAATATATCTTTTGGGTGATCCAACAATAACCGCACAAATCATTCCACTAAGATTTCCCTTTACAAAATTTGTTAATAATGTCTCATGAAGAAGACCTTATCGATTATTCGGATGAGGAGATTAATCCAGCCGACTCTGTTGCTTCCGCACCATCTGACACTAAAGCTACCAACGGAGAGCAAAGAAAGGGCGATTTGGTCGTCACTGGTTCTGGTACGGATAAAAAAGGCAGCTATGTCGGAATCCATTCTACGGGATTTCGTGACTTTCTGCTGAAGCCTGAATTGCTTCGAGCTATTACCGATTGCGGCTTCGAACATCCCTCGGAGGGTTAGTCAAAATATCTCTCATTATCAGCTATCCTCACCAGTCTCTCTGTCCATCCCACAAATATCTTGAATGACGATGATGTTTTGTGTTTGCCCGGTTGCGCACGCCACAATTTTTTGCAGAGCTTTCGTTTCAACTTGTCGAGTACTGAGTGAATTGTTTGGTCAGACACTATGTCTGTAAAGACCCGCACGTACACACACGCGATCCGGTATTAATCTCAGCTCATAACACTTGCATACTTTCTGACTTTTTTTTTCTTGCAAGTTAAACCGACCGAAAATTGTGCTTTACGATTAAATGTCATCTCATTATTTTTCTGCTCGTGCGAAGTATCGCAAAGTGTGTTGGCTGCTTTAGCGTTGACCGTAAACAGAGTATTTAATTCTGCTGTTTGAATACTCTGAGTTTGTTCATTCTTAACCCTTGTGAAATTTGTGGATGGATGGTTGGACACGGAGTCGCGGGATCTGTTTATTTAATCCTTTAAAGACGTATTATATATCATGACGGAATCTAACCTGCCACTGGTTTTGTCGTAACAGTACAGCAAGTTTGCATTCCACAAGCTATTCTTGGAACAGATGTTCTATGCCAGGCCAAGTCGGGTCTGGGAAAAACGGCAGTGTTTGTATTAGCCACACTTCAGCAGATCGAGCCTGTGACGGGAGAAACGTCTGTGCTTGTAATGTGCCATACGCGAGAGTTGGCTTTTCAGATTAAGAATGAGTTCAGTCGATTCAGCAAGTATATGCCTAATGTTAAAACAGCGGTGTTTTACGGTGGAACGCCAATTCAAAAAGATATTGAAATGTTGTTAAGTAAAGATGAACATCCTCATATTATTGTTGGAACGCCGGGTCGTCTTAACGCTCTGGTCCGTGAGAAAAAATTGCGCTTAGGATCCATTCAACGATTTGTTTTGGACGAATGTGATAAAATGCTGGATCAAATTGGTAAGATTCAACGGATTAGGTTGATTATAACGTTGCGATATTCTGACTAGTGTAACGCTTTGGTTTAATGTTACAGATATGCGCCGAGATGTTCAAGAGATATTTCGAGCTACACCGGCGCGGAAGCAGGTTATGATGTTTAGTGCAACGTTGTCTCAAGACATTAGACCTATTTGTAAAAAGTTTATGCAAACGCCTTTGGAGATATACGTTGATGACGAAACGAAGTTGACGCTACACGGACTTCAACAATACTACATTAAACTGGGAGAAAGTGAAAAGAATCGGAAGTTAAATGATCTTCTGGATACTCTGGAATTCAACCAAGTTATAATATTTGTCAAGAGCACACTACGAGCAACTGAATTGGACAAATTGCTGCGAGAATGCAATTTTCCGAGTATAGCCGTTCACTCGGGAGTTAGTCAAGAGGAGCGGTAAGTTGTTTTATAATATAGATGTGCGTAATTGATGAGTATGCTAACGATATACACTTTGTGAATTTAGAATTAAACGTTATAAGGAATTTAAAGAGTTTAACAAACGGATTTGTGTTGCAACTGATGTATTCGGAAGGGGAATTGATATTGAGCGTATTAATCTGGCGATTAATTATGATCTTCCCGCAGATGCTGATGCGTATCTTCATCGAGTGGGTCGAGCAGGTCGATTTGGAACGAAAGGTTTAAGTATTTCATTCGTCAGCAGTGAAGCAGATGAGGAAGTGTTGAAGTCTATCGAGAAGCGATTTGAAGTAGCTCTTCCGTACGTGAAAGTTTTTACTTAATGCAATTTTGTGTGGAGCTTAACCTTTGAGCGTTGTGTACTGACATGGCGTATTTTAAATTGTGATAATAGTGAATTCCCAGCCAATGGTATTGACGCTAGCACATACATGGCGAATTAATCGGTTGCAAGCCTGCAAAAATTTTTGATGTCTGGAGTAAACATTATAATGTCTTCCTTGCACATTTATATGAATTAAACAACAATTTTTGTACTTAGCCTCGTGCACGGTATTTGTAGAAATAATGGCAAAGCTAAATCTCGATGGATTTGTTAATCTCAGTATACCTTGACTTTGGTATTGTTGAATTGAATTAGTCTTGAAGTGAACGCAGCTATAGCTCGATTGTAATGAACTCTGGATGGCCTCTGAGTGCGGGGTTAATTGAGAGGAGTATTTGGAAGAAGTGAAACTTAGAATGCGATGAACAAAGTATAGTGCATAGCCTGCCATGCAAATGAAAGTGTATCTGTATGCACGTGATTTGTAATCAGGATTGCGGGATAGAAGTATCATTTAGTATGTAAAGACGACGATAATAGGACACGAAGCGCAATTGAGGATCTGCAGTAAGTAATAAACTATCCACAATCTACATTGGATGTTGGGCAATTCAGTAGGCGGCGGGCACCCAGCACCGAAGCAGCAAGTCAACTTACACCAGAATAATCCCGAGGTAAAACCGGTTTAACCCCGAGGGGCACCCGTATCCCTCCCAAAGCCACAAGCCCGCCCATTCTACTCCACTCCCCCCTTCGCCCTCCTCGGTCAAACCCCGGCAACACACCGGCCAAACACCGGCACTTCATACGGTTCTGGGCCCGTGCCACGCGCGGCTCAGCAGATATGCATTAGTAAGAGGGAGCACGTGCCACTCGCCACTGAGATTAGTCATGTAGAGTGGCGGTGTGGGAGGGGAGGGATAAAAGGATTTGGAGACGTGTAGCGGCGGGGGAAAAAGATTTTTGGTAGCAAGATATTCGAATATCGTGGGCTTCAAAGGTTATATTTTACGAGAAACACGCGAATATTTTTCTCGCGATTAACACGAAAAAGCGAGATAACTTAGTCCTAATGGAATAACGCGTTTTTAAGCTGTTTGAGAATTTTTCAACTGGCTATCACGCAAAAGTCTTGAACAGAGATTCCAGGAGGCTTTTACTCACCGCTACACTCTCAGGGCTTATCGACTTACGTTGATAAATATATGTATGAATGTATACATATATATTCATATATATATATATATATATGAATGTTCACATTTCGCTTAGCATTTAGCGATTCAACTTGTCAACAGTGTCATCCGATTGAGGATGAGTCCTGTAGCTTTTGATCACCATCTTTCTTCTTCCCGGGGGCCTTCGTTATTTCCGTTTGCTTTTTCTATCAACATTTTTGCCTGGAGCGCGCGCGTTCTCTCGGTTGGGTGAAGGGGGTTTAACTGTAACGTATTCTAGCACGGGAATGCCGTCAAGCTTGTCCGCTTACACCCCGCTCGAATCTTTGCTACTCTTAATCTATTTAGCTGCCTTTGGCTTTGAGCCTTGTGTTTTTTCTCGAATTTCAGACTTTATGATATCCAATCACTTCATTCGCAGTTGTCCTACGTTTGATCAGACTCGCTTAGAAAGCGATGCCTTGAAGAATTTGTACTTGCATATTCTTAAAAATGAAGCTAAAGCTGGGCTACTCGATTCTACCACGTCTACTACATTAACCGATTTTTCCTTAGATAATACTATGGATCCCTCCTGTGGCAATATCATCAACACAAATGTTAACAGTCTTGACATAAATTATGGATCTGAAGAAAAAAAATCTTCCCTAAACTTATCCAACTTCAACCTTTCTTGTTCCGAAATGCTTCAAAGCAACTGTCCAAGCCTTTCTTTCCCCAGTGCTCAAGATGCCGCACAGCATATGCATCTTATTTCCCAGCTGATTGTAAAACTTTACGCCCGATTTCGCGAAGCAACATTGCAAGAAATTCGTTTAGAAGAGAGAAGATATCTACAAATTCAAAAAGATCTAGATGAAATCAAGCACGGATTGTGGGACGTTCGTCTTCAGAGGGAAATCGATCGAGGTGACTGGAAATACCTTCAATCTCAAGTAGCTGCTAAGGAAACCCTGTTAAATTTACATCCGCATCACAATGGCTCCATCAACGGTCAGACCAATTGTAACCAAGAGAGTGGGGAACCTATTCAACCTACTAAATTCGCCGATTCTGACAATCCCTCCCAACATACCGCTAAAAGTTTTGTTAATTCAAACCTTTCTGATTCATCATCATTTTTTGTTCAATTACCCTCAAATTTGTCTACCGGTTACATCTCCGGTTCGTCTAATAGTCCGGAATCATCAATCAATAATTTTACTACGGGTCAGCCGTCTCTTGGCTATCATGTTCCAGGGTCAAGAGTGTCGCCGGCCTCACTAGATCTTGATACCACAGGATGTACATCCCAAAAACACGATGAAGGAATAACTTTGGGTTCATTAGATGCTAACCCCTCAGGTCAATCTGGGAGTCGAAGAAATTCATCTTCAGCATCAGAATTGGAAGTATCACAGTCCTCTTCGATTAATCAAGAAGGTTCCTCTGTAACAGCTCATGCAAGTTCCGATGTCACAAGAAATTCCGTAGAAAAGGAACGACTTAACACTACCGTGTTATCACCAATATTAAATCTACATCAAAGTCCCGTTGGAGCAAATAACTTACGGAGAGCACAAGATCCATTAACACCCAAACTTACTTTGCTTATGGATGAAAAAACTTCCGATAAAAGTCCCGTTTATGAATCACATATTGGTGAATCAGATTTACCGACCGAACAGAAACATGATATGCCCATAACTGCCGCGCTGAATGATTCATCAGTTAGAGATAAATCACCTTCTCATGGATTAAGAGGAGAAAGGGAATCACTTACTGTCAGTGCCGGTAGCAAGGATGATTGCGACATGGCTCGTCGAATATCCTTTTTACTACGAGATACCGTTAAATTAAATACTGGATGTAATTATTCGGAACATCCAATTGCAACTAGTTCGTCAGCACATTCACTTTCATCTGGCGACCCAACAGATGCCGGGGGAACCGATGCGATCGATGTGGGAGATTCAAGGAGCGTGAGTCCATTGACGGATCGTCATTGGTCGCCACCTCCATTCCCACTAACTAACAGTGTCAAAAGCAAAAAGTCACCGCCAACAAAAGTCGAGCGGGATGTTGATTCTTTGCGCTCAATCGTAGGATATCAGACTAGGGCAAGATGTGGCAAAACTCTTGCAGCAACTGCAGCCACAACAAGTGGTACAACTGGCGGTAGCAATGGTGATATTGCTCCAGAATATATTACTGATGAGGTTAAGACGGAAGAATACGCAAATGAACAAAAGGATCCTGCTAAAGATGAAATAGCTGAAGAAACTGCTGCAAAAACTTCACATACAAATTCATCACCGGCACCCAGCCAGACCAGACAGTCTAAGAGAAAACGGAGTATAATCTCGATATCCGATGCTAGTGATACCTTAACAACCGCTTCTGAAGACTACTCAGAGCAGAGGAACAGGGATTCGTCAAGTTGTTCAATACCACAGCAATCAAAGATACCAATGTACGTCCTGGCGACGCGGAACTTCCCGCGACTCAGCAACCCTGTAATGAATACAATTCTCTCTTTGAAACATGCGTCAATGTTCACGCACCCTGTCAAAGACAGCGTCGCCGAAGGATATTCAGAGATAATTAAACGTCCTCAAGATATTAAAAACATTAAAGCCGCCATTCAGGCCGGGGCACGAGCCGTGACTTTGATATCATCGATATCATCGTCAGCTAATGGTGAAACTAGTTCACCCTCGACATCTCCATTTATCCAACTTCCTTTATCAATTGACTTAATACCACCGAGAGGTATTGTTAACTCATCCCAGTTGGAGCGTGAGTTGGTGCGGATGTTGGCAAATGCAGTTATGTTCAGTCCAGGCGAGGATGGAGTTGTGCGCGATGCCCGTGAAATGTTCGAAACTGTCAGTGAAATCATAAGCGCATGGCGGGATGTAGAGCGGGATATAGGCAATTCTAATGCAAGAAGAAGCTCTAGCGCAGGTGCCTCCATACCTTTAAATAAAGAGCGAAGCTCTATTTCTGAAGAGCCATCCATTCATCCTACGGCGCATGGAACCTTAATATCATCATCATTGACGTCGTCTTCACCAACATCGTCATCATCATCTCCATCGGTTAACGTGCCGACTACGAGAAACCATTATGAGCGAGAACGTGTATCTTTACGCAAGAGAAACGTTTAATGAATAATCAATCTTGCATAAATATCATTCTTCCACTTCGTTCTTCGAGTGTCCTGTTGTCCTGTTCTATTCTAACCTGTCATGCATCACGATCATCTTTTTTCTTAAATTACTGCGATAGTGCGTACATTTTGTACCATTTCACGCTTAATGGGATAAAATTTTAACCAGTACCCTGATCGTATTATTTTGCTAAGCTATGCCCAGTCACTTCGCGGTATTCTGGCTATTCTGAGCTGCTGCTCGTTGAGACGGCTCTGTCTTTTGTTCATAGTCTTCCATACTTCTAGTGCCGGCATTCTTCTTTTCAATGCTTCACGTACACTTTTACTTTCATGCAATCTTTGTAGCCATTCTATAATTTTATCCGTGTCGCGCTGAACATGCTCGTTTGGACTTTTCAAAGTACACGATAAAATGTGAAATCTTAGATAACCGCGTAAATTTGCATAGTGTGTAAGTTTTGATTCAGCCTTGGAATCGTTCTGATTGAAAGATATCATCGGAAAACCCTGCTCATTGTAACCTTTGACCCTTAGAGATTCCCGGAAAGCTTGCCGAACTTTTCTCATGCAATAATTTCGGACCACTTTTTTGCGCAGCACTAAATCTCTTGAGCTCGCAGTTATGAACCATAACAACCATGATGAATCCCATTTTCGATATTTATCAATATACCGAAAATAATTAGGGCTGTATGCACAGCTTAATGTTTCTTCGGCTCCAGGAGGTAGACGAGCTATTGCAGAATATTGTACCCATAGCGTTCTTAGCTATTGTAAAATACCAGAAGGTAAGCGCGCGTTAGTATAAATCAAATTTCCATTTACTAACTTCCAAATCATTCCGATAAACCTTGACTTACACGCAAAGCATAAAGTTGATTCATTGAGCCAAAAAAGTTCCCTCAATCACCAACTTCCATATATAACATTATTCAAGCTAACTCTTTGTCTTTCCACTTCCATTCCCATTTCCATTTTCTTTCGCATCTCCAATGCCTCGCCCTATACAGCTCTCTCCAACTCGCCTTCACCACACCGGCACTGCCACGTTGTTATGTAAGCACACGTGCTGATGTGGCTGAGCTGCAAGCGGGTTAACGAGCGTTTAAAATTTTGGCTCGCACACGCTTTTCTCCGTCTTCTACCTTTTCATTATACTTATTCGATATATATTTTTACGGGATTTTTCACTTAAGCTTAAAAATTTCCGGGAATCTTGTTAGAGGTAATTAGCGTTAACTTCACGCTTCGTTATCCACACAAATATCTCAATTGTACGTTGTTCGCCTATCATATTTTAATTGTTTTTTCCCTGATGTTAATTTTCTCCTCGTATGTATGCACATTTCCCTTCACAAAATTTATTTTACAACGTATGGTCGATTGATAGATTAATCGTTTTTTCTAATATTAATCAAAGATTAGTTCAAAATTTGCTTATCTGTGCAACAACTATTACGAAAAACTGAATCCGGGATCACGGGTTAACTTAATCGTGGATTTAGTCAATCGTTCCCTACTACCTTGCCTCTATCGCCCCCTCCGGCTTTTATACATTACCTAGATTTTCCTTTACTATTCACTACATTTATACGCTTGCTTGGAATAGTTTGCGGACTAAGGTTACCTTGGTGTGCGTACACGCTAAAGTATGCCTAAAAATAAGGGAAAGGTGGGTTTCGTATAGTGATTGGTATATTTTTATGTCCTCCTGTACTGGATGATGAATTTGGTGTGTGTGCGTGCGTGCGTATGTGTGTTGTCGCATTCATTACACGTAAACATATATACTTGTTACTTTTCCAAAACCAACATTATCTTGAAATCACTACTTAGGGAGGTAAAAATCGGCGACGTGGTAAAAATGAAAATGATAATGAAAAACGAGAGCTCATTTACGCTGAGTATGGCCAGGGTCAGTGTGTTAATTTCAGCCCTTTCATCCCCCTCTACTTTCTTCCCTCGAGTACTTAAACAAACCAATCCATGAACTAATAATCTTCCTTAATATTGCTTTCAGTTTATGCCCAAGTCGTCAAAATGTCGGGTAACGGTCGACTTGATGCTGTTTGTTTTGAAAAGGATGAAAGAGGTAACGATGTAACCGTCGATCGAAAGGGACATATCCGTGGTAAACTGCGCAAGAAAGTGTGGATTAATCAAGGTGATATTATTCTTCTATCCCTTCGCGATTATCAAGATAACAAGGCCGATGTTATACATAAGTATAGCATTGATGAAGCCCGTAAACTTAAATTACGCGGAGAATTACCCGAAGAAGCGAAGATCAACGAAACCGACACATACGGAGATGAAGCCGCCGAGGGAATTGGCTTTGAATTTGACGATGACGATGAAAGTTCCTCCGATGTCGATAAAGATCTTGACATCGATAATATCTAACGACGAATCATCTGTCCTTTTCCTCCACCTTATCCCCGTGCTTCCCCCAACTCCTCCATCCGGCATCCCTTCTTCTCCCGTAGCCGCCCCAACCCGTATGCCTACGCTCATTAATCCTCGTCATTCAAATATATCTCCTTGTCCTCTTGAAGACTACTTCTCCCTTACTGTTGTTCATACGATGGCTATCCCTTCTACTAATCTTCAATTTTATTGCATTCTTCGTTCCCTTTCCGCCTTCCGGCCAGTCATTTCACCTCCGGGTTTTCTTGCACCATTTCACCCCCGGAAAATAAAATATCCGTTCCATCATTTTCGTCCGCACCGTTTAATGTGAAATCTTCGCGTCGTAAGAATTCTTATTTTTCTTTATACACCACATTTTAGAATTGTGTTCGTGATTAAAGGTTAAATTATCATACTTTTATGCTTTATTTTTTAAGTCATGGTTCAAAAACCAGATGTATCTTATACTGGTTCAGAACCTCCAAAGTGTCGATCCTCCGACCCCTCGCCTCTAGTAGGCTTATCATTACCTTTGGTAAGTTTAATTGTTAGCTAGATTAGTTTACCTTTCTATAGGTTACTTTACTCATTTCACTACCTGATAACTTAATTTGCATGTTGATTAGCAATTCCAACAAGATATCTTCTTCGAATTGACAAATGGTGAGCACCAAAATTCTTTGTTAATCATTGCCCGTGGACTGGGCTTGCTCAAAATTGTCGTTAGCGTACTTCACACCCTAGATGTTGCAGGTAACGGTTTAATCCTCATTTTGCGCGCCGATGATCGTGAAGTATCCTGGTTAGGTGAATCCATAGCGGAACATGCTGCTCTAAGTAATGCCAGCGATGCCCGTGGTCTTCGTGTCATTAACACAGGCTCCATGGGTGTTAATGCTCGTTACACTAGCTACCGGCAGGGTGGTGTGTACTGTATTACATCCCGTATACTCATTGTTGATCTTCTCTCAGGAATTCTCGATCCTACCATGCTTACTAGTTTGATTTTACTCCATGCTGAACGTATATCACCCGCATCCGTTGAAGCGTTTATTATACGAATCTTCCGTCAAAAAAATAAATCTGGCTTACTGAAAGCTTTCACTGATGATCCAGAATATTTATCATCTTCCGGATTTTCCCCCTTGACATCTTTATTGCGTACATTACACACCCAAAAATGTCTCTTATATCCTCGCTTTCAAGTCGCCGTAGCTGCGTCACTAGAGGGTCGGCAAACAGCCGAAGTTATCGAGCTTGAAATACCCATGACTCCCCTAATGAATACAATTCAAATGGCCATCCTCGAATGTATAGAAGGTTGCCTATCCCAACTCAAACGAGCTCGTTTAGTTAGCGGCATTGATATGGAAGATTGGAACACTGAGTATATTCTCCAGTCTAATTTTGTGCGTCGAATTCGTGCTCAAGTTGATCATATATGGTATAAACTGTCCTCGTCAACTAAACAAATAATTCGTGATCTTGAATTATTGCGCACTATGCTTAAGTGAGTTCTCCACTGACCATTGTCCCCATGTCATGTTCCTTATCAACTTTTTCCTTATCCTATCCCCAATACAGGGATATTATCATATTGATGACCTTATGTTAACGTTGAATTGTCAAACCAGCTCCCTGTTGCGACTAGATGCGGTAACGTTTAATAAACAACTTGATATCGTCCGCTTAACCAACTCGCCTATTTCTGGTTCATCGTATAAAAGCCATGCTTCGTGGTTTTGTCTTAATGCGGCTGATACGATTTTTGAGACAGCACGACAACGTGTATTCTCGGGTCGCATGCCATCAAAAGACGGGACAATGAACAAATCCAGCAAGGAGATGTTGTTAAAATGTCTTATCACACTAGAAGAACAACCTAAATGGAGGATTCTCTCAGATATTCTTGATGAAATTGAAACCGACATTCAGACTTCCCATGAGGGACATGTATCCTCCAACGCTAACCAAACGGTTTTAATAATGTGCTCGGATTTAAACACGTGTATCCAGTTACGTGAATACTTGCAAACCAAACATATAACTGTAGATGCGGATACTGATAAAGGGAAAGGGCCGTCTGCAGGTTTTATGATGCACCGAAAGTTACGTAGATACGTTGAGTGGAAGCTGAATGTAAACCGCACAGGGTTTGGAACATCAGTCGGCAGTGTGAGCTCTCGGCGAGCGAGTGGATCGTCGGGATCTGAGATTAATAATGATATAAACAGCACTAGCAATAGCAGTGTTAGTGTAACCGGACGTAGTAAACGGCGCAGAGTACGTGGAGGCGCAATCTTAGTCAGTGGTGACAGAATCGGCCGAAGTGAAACAGCTGGAAGTGAAAATGTAATTTGCAAGTTCAGTAATTTATTGGGGGAGCTTCAAGCAGTGGAAAATCAATCTAAGCAGGAATCAACAGAAGAGGCAAATTTACAAAATGAACAGACAGGATATGATAATGAAGAAATGAGGAGTGCTTTCAAGAAGTATGAATTAATAGATATTGATAAGGTTATCTTAATTCATTCTTATCGAGGCGATTTGGACGACCATATTCTTGAGGAAGTTATGCCAACGTATATTATCATGTACGAACCTGATGCAGCATTCATCCGTCGTATTGAAGTTTATCGGAGTTCTCATGCGGGTCTCATGGATTGCGTCAAGGTATATTTTATGTATTATCACAAATCAGTTGAAGAACAACGATACCTGAGCTCAGTACGACGAGAAAAAGATGCGTTTACACGGCTGATACGCGAGCGAGCATCAATGCCGTTAGTGTTATCAGAAGATACCGTTGTAGAAGGTGATGCTAGGGGCAAACTAGCTAAAGGAGTGAACGAAATGGACAATGGGAGTAATGAAATCAAGGAAACTGTGTCTAATATCAAAAGTATGCCGAAGCAATCACTCAATTCCGTGGTCAACTGGCAGTGGAAGAACGGGGATAATGACGGATGGACTAACGAAAAAGAGCTTAAGGAAGATAACATTATTCTGGTGGACGTTCGCGAGTTCCAGAGTGAGCTGCCAGCACAATTACACGGACATACGTTTGACTCGCACATGTCGCATAGAGATAACCTGACAAGGTACAGTCAAGGATATTATGATACCTTGTGTCATCATTTTGATCGGAAGCGGGTAATTCAGGTAGTCCCAGCAATGTTAACGACAGCGGACTATATACTGAACGTGAGTACGGGCGTAGAGAGAAAAAGTATGGCGGATTTACGCAATTCATTGAATAATGGACGATTGTACAAACAAGCGTGTGCACTAACTCGGGAATTTGGGCGGCCCATCCTCTTGATTGAGTTTGAGTGGGCAAAGACAAGTTTTGAGCGCGGCGGTAGTTCGTCAAGTGAATTTTGCTTGTTAGGCGAACATGTACAAAGTACTGTAGGGCTGCGCGGAGGAATAAGCGCTGCTTCGGCTACCGACAGCGAATCGCCTTGGTATGTCCAATGCCAGCTAGCCCAGTTAACATTGGCGTGTCCGGAGCTGCGAATTGTGTGGAGTAATGAAGCTAGTGTTAGCGCCAACATTTTCGTAGACCTTAAGTTGCTGGGAACCGAGAAAGATACGCGGGACAAGTACAAGGAAGGTGAAATGGGTAATGCAGCACTTTTAGAAGTAATTCGGGTTCACAAGAACCGAATACTGAACAAGGGTAACGGCAAGGGGGATGAAGAAAGCAAGAGTAATAGGCGAGCGCAAAAGTATGCGATTACGCCGTTGACAATGTTAAGCAGGATCCCAGCACTTGGGGGTGCGGATTCATCGGGAGTTCGGAGCATTTTACGGCATGCCGCGGAGGGGTACGGAAAGACTAGTAAGGAAAGTAAACCAAGCGGAAAAAGCCGAGATGCGGTGATGGGCATAAGTGACGATGATGACAGTGGGATACAGTATAAGAGGCAGCCGGACAGTGTGACGTTAGATGATAAGGCAGCCGGCGATGAATCAATATACGCTGTGAGTGAGCATGCCCACGTAACGTGTATTGCGGACTTGGCCGACGGAACTCAGGAACAGTTAACTCCGTTACTGGGAGTGTCATGCGCTAGATCAGTAGTACGATTTTTTCAGGGCAGCATGTGTGTGTAACGATTCAAAAAGGGTCACAGCGTTGTCTAGTCCCTGCTACTGTTAGTGTAGCAGTATTACGCACTGACACTGGCGGCGGCAGCGCTGGTGTCCGCGTCAGCATGCCCGAGCTTAATGTGCAGTTATGCGCATAACTATACGTATGTGCGTGCGTGGGCGTACTTGACAGGTTGTAGGATCGTCATTGACACTGTATTGTCAATGCGGCACGCAATCGGATCAGTGCTGTGTGGAAACTTACTTCACATGCTTATTACGGATAGTATGGGTTTGTACGTGCCGGTCAGCGTGTATACGCACCTGGGCAAGCTTACGTGTGTGCATGCACATGTACATGCACAAATTATCTCTTTAAAAGGTTACCGTATACGTATACCAACGGTCGTACCAGATCCTGTAAGCTGAACCGTGCCGATGTTATGTTACGTTAGCGTAGCCTTGACGGACACTAGTAACGAGGATCTTGTTGGTCCTGCGCATATACGTGTATGGATGACCTGCCAACCGGGAGTACTGACTTGTCCAATTTTACACGTTAACAAAGTTGTACACTTAATTGATCCTAAGGGTGCAAATCGCATAAGCACTTAAGCTAGTATACGCGGGTGTACATGTACAACTCACCCCCCGTTTGTCCACAACATTCTTCTAACGTGCAATTTCATCCTGCACAACCACCCACGCATCTATGCCGTCGCGAACTCGCGTTAATAACAATGGCGTTTTGGTGCAGTGCAGGCAACTCAGATACAATCAACTCCCGCCACGTACAGGCAAGATAACTAGTGTGGGTGTGCCGCAAAATTGTGAAGAACGAGAGTGCAATCAAGCAGCATGAGAGAAACGTGGAAACGAGAGCAAGGTGTGCACAACGGGGTGAATACAGCTAAGGGGGGCAGTGCGTAAGTAAATGAGGAACAGCTATACCACTGGCAGGGGGGGTGCGCACACGCACATACATACACACGCTAATGTAGACATATACACATGCGATACGGGGACGACAGAAAAACACACGTGACGAGAACAACGGCCGTAGTTTGGAGCAATAAGCCGTACTTGCATAATAAGCCAAGGATAACGCTACATATCAAATGGCTAGTTTACAGCCGCAGAAGTGTGTACAGGTCAACCAAGAAGAACTAAGAAATAAAGTTAGCAACTGGGGGTGTAAACTGTTGGGTAACACGCATATTAAATAAATGGGAGAAACCTCCCTTCCCTCGATAAAGCTTACCTTCCCAATCCCATTCGCGCATTAATCCAGACCAATTCAACTTTCCTTGAGTGGTGTATTCAAAATCAAGATCGCAGACAACAAGCTCGCGAAGAAACGAGCATGAACAGGGTATATCGAAAGGAAATTCGAGTGGAGAAGAAATATACTGGTTAGATGAAGGAGTAAGTGGGGGTTGAACTAGCGAACAATCATTCGACAAGGTTGAAGAGTCGAAGGGAGGTGAAATGGCATTAGTATTGTCAAGGGAAATCAAGTGACTCAACTTAACAGAAGAGGCAGCGGGCATTAGAGGAGATAATGGTGTTAGTGGGGCGTGAGTGGATGGCAAAGACCCAAAAGACGAATGATTCAGCGAGCATGGAGAGATAGTAGATGAGCGAATAAGGGATGAAGGTGTGTGCAAACAAGTTGAATCAGCCAGACGAGTGGTAAAGCAAGGAGACATTAATCGGACGTCTGTATCGCATAAGGTGGGTTGGGATGAGGCAGACGGGGCGCAGGGGTCTGGGACAGGTTCCATTGAGGAAGTAGTATTGGTAGAATTGGAAGCGGATCGAGAAGACAAGGTAGCGGACTGGGGCGAACAAATAAAATGTGGAAGTGAATTGGGCAAGCAAAGGGTAGAAGACGAATGATCAAGGTAAGGGGGGGGTGACGATAAGAAAGAAGCACAAGGCGATGTTAAAGCAGGTGTAGGCGGTGGTAAGCCTAGCTGCTGGTCAATAGTATGGGAGGACGGAGCTTGCATATGCAAATTTAGTTTAACGGGAGGTAGCGGGGAAGACCGTGGATCCGCAGGAAGAAGAGGATAAGAGTCGGATGTCTGATTAGAAGGCAGAGGCGGAGGGGGCGACGGTGTAGGAGCAAGTGACGAACTCAGTGAAAATGAATCGAGAATGTCGATAAATTGGGAATCGGTTTTAAAGTGTTCAAACAATGAAGGGGTAAGCGTAATATCAGGCGGAAGACTCGTAGAAGGAAGTTGGGTCCGCTGATGAAAGTGAGCATCACGACGAGACCACAACTCGGAAATAAGTTCACGGCACCGAATAAGTAAGCCTAGGCCCATCTGAGCCCACATATACTCCCAACGAGCCAGTATCCAATCGCGATCATCTTGTCGAACGGCTTCACCGCTAGCCACCAGTAGCGGAAATATGTGAACGATTATAGCAGGAGACGTAACAGGAACACGACTTAGCTCTCGAAAGACGCAACGAGCTAGACTGTAAGAGTTAAGGGAGGAAAGTTGGGAAACGGCCTGATGAAGGTATAGGAGTGCCGCATAGCGATAAGCTTCTGCTGTGAAAATACAATGCTGAACTTTGGTAGTCGAATCTTCAGGATCACGGTAAAAAGGATAGGGTTGCCAATATTCGAGTTGGCATTGTAAGCAACGAGCCATGGAAATGAGAGTAGACGTAGGACGAGACGGTACAGGAGACGAACGAATGTGTTGAACTAACGAGGCGACTCGGCCGATCAAAGGAAATAGAGAAGTAGCACAACCCATGAGCGGGTCAAGATCTCGGATTCCCGATTTTGTTTCAAGGGAAAAAAAGTTAATGATGAAAGTTTCCACATCTGATTCGATTGAATGGCTTAGGCTAGCGTAGTCTGGTTGATCGGGATTTTCATCAATCACATACTCTACGCTCGATAGTGGTACACCAACAGGCGGCGGTGGTACGGGGCCGTAAGGTAGATTATTAGGCAACGTGTTCAACGTATCGGGTAAAGTAAAAAGTTGCTCATCTGGTAGTGGAGGATCTGTAAGGGTAGATTTACACGTTAGCCGTGATATTACGGATACGTAAATCCATGTTCGCACGAGAAACTTTAATCGTTCTACGTCAACGCTGCTCCGGTTTGCCGCATTATAGTTAACGAGTGTGTGAATAATGAGAATTTTAGCAGCTGAGATAAAATTGAGTCCTGATGAAACGTGTTGGTTCCAGCTATCGCAGAAAACGAGCGTGAGCAAGGTTGCAATGGCTTCATCGTATTTCCCTTCATTAACGCAGACCCGCAGCAGATTAATGCTTTGTTTCATGAAATGCACAGCTCGACATTTCCAATGAGGCATATAAACTGAAGCGTGAAACGAAGTCAATGAGAAGAGTGCATTAAGCAGTGCCGGACAGGATTGTGCCAGTGGCCACAAGTGAAATTTCCACAAATTTTCATTAGGACCCTTGCACAACGATAACACGCCCGAAGTAACCCGGTCAAAACGAAGGGCCAAAAGTTCAAATGACGTATCGGAAAAGTGAGGTTGTAAAGTGTTTAATGGCATAAAAATTGAAGAATGATCAATTTCTATTCCCGCATGCGAGCATAGATTTAAGCCTGAGTACTGCAGTAAAGCTGCAGTATTACTCTCGCAGAGAGCTACGACAGCGGGTGACTGAAGGTTTGCGACAAAAATTTCGAGATGCCGATCAAAAGCTATCAAAGCCTCTGTGGGTAAAGGACTTGGGTTGACTACAGATACACCAGGGCGCAAAGTTGGCTCTGGTGAAACGGAAAAATATGTAGACGTAGGCGCTGGTGATGTAGGTGATAATGTAGAAGAATATGGAAGAGAATACGACGCAGACATTGACAATGTTGAGGTTGTCGGCGACAAGCTGGAGTATAAAGAGTCTGAAGCATCTTCATCTGGTTCATGTTTACCACTGTCATAAGACTGAACACCGTCTTGTGTACCAGGAGGACAAATTAACAATTCAGGCGATGAAAAGGATTGTATATTATAATTCACAAAAGAATTGGCATCATCCAGTGAAATGGGCGGCAATTTAACTATAGAATATGGCAAGTGAACCGCAAAAAGTTAGCCTGAACTATTTGACGTGCAACGGCTACGCAGCTTCTACGATGCAGTTAGCACTTCAACCTACCCTCAGGGAGACACTTTGTCGATGCAGAGGAAGAAACAGCAACCTTCCACTTAAGATTTTTGCGATAGCCTTGACAAACAAGCTTTCGACGAGTACACTGAAGACAAGCAGGCTTCGTTTCGTCGCACTTGAGACGCTTTAACTTGCACGTTATACATCCTGTCGAACACACAATCGCATTACACACAATTCAGAGTAAGTCGGACGAATTTCACGATTAAGATAAACTGCAGATACAGCACGGAATACACTTGTTAACATACCATTACGACTTTTGGATTGTTTGCGCTTAGCTAGCTTCGTTGGAAAACTTTTATTTTTGTCGAGACCGCCGGGTAGAGATTGAGAATTGACGGCAGTCGTAATAGTAGTAGTTGCAACAGTATTGCTCACGGATGAAGATGAAAGGGAAGACTGGTGCTGAGATGGGAGAGAAATAAAGTCAATCGACATAATGAACAAAGAATTCAAGTTGACGCGAATGAAGATCAAACACAATTTAACATTTATCAAAACACGAATAAGCTGGTATAGGACAGGATATAGATGATATAGACAAACGAGTAAAAGCAAAGGTTAACGCAGCAGCGCTGGATAAACGGACGAGGAAGTGGGTAGGCAACGTGGGTGTTAAAAAGGGTGAGACGACGAAAGCTATGTCGATAATTGAACAGATACCGTTAATCAAAGTAGGTAAAAATAGTTATGCGTCGTTGGCATAAATAAGAAAGCGAGTAGAGTGATAACACGAGAATTTATACATGAACCACATTAAGCATTCGCTAACTCGTTCCGTTTTTAAGCCCACAAACTTACCTGATTTAGAAATGAGTATAACTCGGCTAAGAATGAGACAATCACGTACCTTGTTGTGGAGCAGGGCGACAACCAATCAGTGGATAATCTGTCAATGAGTCAATAGGCCGGGGGATATTCAATCCATCCATCATTTATCAATTAATCGATCAAGCATGCATGTCATCTGACACTTGGCAGTTTATTCACTCGAGTGTGAGGGAATGTGAGCAAGTAGGCGACAGAGCAGCATAAGCTATGATTATGGCGGAATCGGTGATGAATAGCCTGCGGGAGGGAGGGTCAGGGAAGAGGGAAAAGAGATTCGAGGAAAATTCAAGGAATATGCCATAGCCAAAGCGATAGAATGTAGTAGAGGAAAGTAAGGTAAAAAGTTTAGGTGAGTGATAGAATTAAATGACGAATGAAGAAAAGCAAAAATGTATGAGATCATAGTCGGGGTAAAGATGGTGGGTTAACCAGGATGAAAGTGGGAACAAAATTCAAGGATAGCTAATGATTGAGACAAGACAGACCAAGACTGGTTACGATGAATTAACATGCTCGACTAGCTAAAATAGCGCTGGTGAAGGAGTATAGGACTTGAACGACGAAAAAATGAACGGAGGATTTAATGGGAAGAGTGCAAAAAGAGACGGTGTATTCAATTCATCCAGGAAAAATGAAGGGGAGTTTGGAGAAGACTGGCGAGGATCGCAAGCGTAAAGTCAAGGACGGGTACATGATAAACTGTACACGCAAGCACAGACAAGGACAATATGCACACTAGTGAGCTTGTGCACCGGCACGTACGCGCGCGTGTGCATGCCCGTGACAATGGATGGTTAAGTTAGAGGGGGAATTGTTGAAAGCTGACGTCTCCTGAGCAGCGAATCCAAAGCTGGATTAACATGTCGCCCGAAAAATTGGGATAAATCACCACTGGCGATTAGGAATTATCAAAGGCGTACGTAGGCATGCACAAATGCTTTAGGTGCCATAGCTTGCATGACGTTAAGGAATGCAAATTTAAGCCTAGGCATGGGATTGATTGATTCACTGATTGACTGACAGATTAATAAATTGACTAGCCGCCAATTGATTAAGCGAACAGCTACATTGCATAAGAATTAAACGGTGACAGCAAAAAGGGCAAGCAGCGAAAGAAAGGTCGAAGAGACGTACAGTAAATAGTGTGGGTATATTTTCAAGGTAGTATACGAAAGCTGTTTGGTTAGCAAGAACAAAGTTAAGGTTGTAATGCGATTGTCAATAATATTAGTAACTGGGAACGAAATGGTGGCCTGAGAAAGACGAGTTAAGCGGAAAATGTTAATGGGCGGCTACAGCGGGAAGATAGTGAATTATTGAATGATGGGATAAACTGATTAAGAATGGTAAACAGACGGATGAGTGAGACGGTACAACGTACGCACTATTAAGGAAACCGACTGTAAAAGAGTATCCTAGGGAGTAGAACAAGGGGACAGGCGTACGTGTGCAGAAATGATGAGCAAAGGACTAGACTAACGGTAGAGGGGATGTTTTACCAGTATTCATTGATTCCGTTAGGTCAAATTAGCACGGAAAATAAGCTTGGATAGGGAAGGGGAAGTACACACAATTAACGACGCGAGGGTACGTAAAGTGTGTACGAAATGGTGTGTGAGGGCCTGGTTGCGTGAGCGTCCCGGTATTACGGATTGTAAATTGGGGTACAAGGAAATAGAGAAAAACAGTTTCATAGGGGAAATACACGATTGGATGAGCCGAAACGATAAGATCGCAAATGAGATAAGGGAATTAAAGTGAGTTGGAGTTCTGGCTGATGGGAAATCATTGTAATTTCAAATAGAGAGAGTAAGAATGAACAAGGTATAATCATTAAAAGAGTTTAATGATGATTTGAGGATCAATTGCCTACGGGAAAAAGTGGAGGTAAATAGCAAGGAATGTGAGGAGTGTGAGGAGTGTTGATTGGTAAACTAATTGGCCGAAAAATCGATCAGCGAGTTTGTATTGCATTCTGAAAGTACAAAGTAATGTGAAGCAACGGGGAGTAAAGGTGGAGGATGTGAGGAATGGATGAGCGGGCGTAAGGCGCGAGAAGAGGCGGGTTTAAATAGTCGTGGAGCAAAGGGGAAATTGAAGATTAAGTTGAGTCAACGCGTGTTCGCTTCTCAACATTTTGAACGAGATAATATTGAAAATAAGCGAGGGAATTGTGGGCGTTACTTAAGACGTGGGGTTTGGATTCATCTTTGCGAGAAAAAAAGAGCAAGTTAGCAATGTTTGGGGAAATTGTGAAGGGTGCAAGCGAGCGGAAATTCGACGATTCCGTGCAAACATGAGTAACGAAGCGACACATGAGATGCGATACACGAAGGGGGGTCGTCTGGACAAAAGCAATCAAAGGAAATTAATTTACTCTTCGTTTGCCGGCTGTCAGCGTAACGTTAACGAATCGACGTGTATATAAGATTCGCTTTTTCGCACGACCTTTGGGGGTTTTTTTCTTCTCCGTTTTTTCCACCTAAATTTGTGTTCATTTTTACGTTATGAAAAGGTAAGTTAGGTTAGTTAATCTAGGTTACATTGCGCGGCAATCAACTCATAAACAAGCCGTGAGGTTAACTCCATGGAATGGTAAATCAGTGTCGTCGGCACGCAAGATGTAATTGGAGGTGGATTTAACTTTAATTTTGATTTCGCGTGGTAATGAGATGGAAGAAATAAGATAAGTGATTAACAGTTTTACTGTTAAGCTTAATACCCGCATTCCTCAACTCTCTTATGTACGAAGATACGTATAAACCTACGTATATAAATATGCACGCAAGCTCCGATGCATATATGTATACATATGACATTGGAAGCAAAGGTGTCTGATACGGCAATACAGCATGTGCACGCTGTAAAATGACTTGCTCATCCACCACAGCGCCGATCTACCAATTTTGCTTTCGTTTAAAGATTCGACGTGGAACACACGCGACGGAAATAGAAAGGGATAGAGGCAGAAGATTGCTTACCTTTGGGGTCTGGGACTTAACCTTACCGGCACGAGCAAGGGAGCCGTGAACCTTACCCATGATGATGTAAAGTTAAGACAAATGTGCTATCTGTTGTAAAAAACTTTTAGGGTATTCTCGGTGTGGGTGAAGTGACGAGTTTAATTCGCAAGGGACCTAGATAGCGGATGGTGAAGGTTAAAACAAACAGTCGAAGTTTAACGCTTGTTATCACGTTATCAAAGGTGAAGAAACTAGAAATTTTCCAACATACGTAGCACGTACGCACTAGCCAAGAACAATAAGTATTTTAATGAGCCTGGCTTTTCAAATAGAAGAAAATATGTAAGAGTAAAATATCGGAAAAAGAGAAAGTTGATATTTTCAAACACCAAACTGACCTGACCTGCTCGTCAAAACGTTCTACAAATTTAACCGAGCACATTATATAAGCGGGGGAGGAAAGGGTACGTCACTGTGGCGGTGGCGGTGCATGGAGAGTAGGAAAGTTTGACAGGAACAAGAGTCAACGCAGAAGTTTGGAAATGGATTTATTGCAGGTAGGGTACATGGATAAAGGTTAGGGACTTTGGTTTAAGTAAGTGGGTGAATTCCGAAAGTGTGTGTGTGGAGGGAGGACCGAGAAGTGACGACTAACTGCAAATTAGCAAGGTAAAAAGCAGAGAAACCAGACTGAACTAAACAGTGTACAGAGTAATTAAGCGTAACGGGTTAAGCAATTTTCCCAAAAGAGAATAGTTAAGAGAATTGAATATAATTTAGACATTCAACTGTGGATTTGCAAGGCTAATTTGCACGGAAACTTCCGACATTAGATTCATTATCGTAAGGGAATGATGAGGGAGTATAATGGTAATAATTACGGTATGGGTAGGTAAACAACCAAATTGAAGGATACCGCTGGGATGATTGATGAAAAAATTATGAATTTATTAGGTCAAGTTAGGATTAAGAGCGTTGGTTAAAGGTTAATGCTGTGCAAGGTGGATTGTAGATTGATTTTGGAATTGACGGGAATTATAAAGGGTTGCCTTTCGAACGGAAGATACCGGAAAGAATCCTAGGGAACAATGATTAAGTTGAAGACATATCCTCGACAGAATTATTTTGGCGAAGGCAGACAGCATAGAAGCTACTGCGGACAATGTACGCCTAAGTGACAAGCTTGCTAACCTTGTCACGGCATATGACAGTGTTGAGAAAATGGATGGATAAATTTAATTTAGTACAATTGAAATATTTTGAGCCCATGACAATTTAGAGTGGAGTGGAAAACCTGTACAATCTATTTAATGAAAGCGAGGGCCTGAAGTGACGATTCAGTTAACTGGGTAAGGTTAGCCTTGAATTTAGTGATAATCATTGTTTCGGCTAACTGTATTCAAAATTTATACGGTATTCATAGCGGTAGGCTTTTTAATCCTTGTAAGGTTGACGGGTAACGGGGAATGGCGATGATTCTGGGTTGATGGAGTGGAGTTAAGATGATAAAGGGCAGAAAAGTGTAGAGATAGATTAAATTGTAACTAAAATTTAAGTGAGGTTTGCCAGGGAAGAAATCGTACCCAGCAAGGTTGATTGAAGTATTTTAGCGGGGGAAGGTTGTGATGAATACTGATAATGGAAAAGGGAGGAGATAGAGTACATTTGTCAATTTTTAGAGTTTAGGAATGGGGAATAGATTGAATGTATTTACCAAGTATTGAGCATATTAAATAATTGATAAAAGTTATACGTTATAAAGAGATAATGAGAGGCTAAACATGAATGTGGAACAATGATGATTCAGTGATGTACTATTGGGAATAAGCGAAGCGGGAAGAGTGATTTCATATTGGAAAAGGAATCAATTGGGGAGGAGACGCCACACGTTAGAAGAAAGTAACAGGTGATGGGGGGTAAAGAAGAGGGAAATTGGCGGTACAAATAACGAAATGTTTGAATAGAGTGTGTGATAGGGCTTAAAATTACTGGATTATTTGTATGGATAAGCGGGTGTGATGAAATTAATGATGCGAGAAGGAAAAAATTCAGGTAAGAGTGAACATGTTAGCGGAGTAATAAGACGGTAAGTGGTACATTAGAGAACTAGGGGGATTGAAAAGAGAATACATGTTGATTTGGCAAAAGTCCAAAAGTATACGGGAGAGCGAAAGTCTGAGCACAATTGAACTTGAAGAGAACCCAACAATTCCGCACCACCGGGATCACCGGGACCCTCGGGAACCGCAATCCGCAATCGTCAAGCCGTCCTAAGTCGGCAAGCCGGCGCCACAAACCACCAGCAACTTGATAAGCCACAGCAGGCTGTGCCGCGCAACTGTGGAGAGCTTAGTCATTGTGTGGCGGTGGAGAAGACGAGTGCTGGGGCGGGGGCTCGTGCTCTGGGGGGGTGGGCGCGAGCTTAGGTGCATGCATACAGCTTCCACATTGACTTTATAAATGTAAGGAACTAATACACATCTTTGCTCCAGTTTATCACCTTCATGCTTTTAAACTTCTTTCCAAAACTCAAATGTCAATGTCAACGTAAACTGCAACACCCATACCCACGTTCGCGTCTACGTTCACATGAATTTAGTTCAATGCCATGTCTTCGGCATGGTCATGGATCTATAATCATTAGTTTTATACAATCTACGACATATGACCCCGCCGTATTAAACTGCCCACTTCAAACGTGTGTAATGTTGGCCGTTCGTTCGGTTTGTTCGGTTCGTCGGTCGGCTGTGTGCAAGTTCTTGCGTGCACAATAAGTTTGTCTTATAGAACGGTATTCCACTCGCATTATCTTACCCCTCGCTATAGTTTCCGCAATACTTGCGTTACGTTCCCTTCCTATCCCTTACCTTACCATACCTTACCTACCCTTCCGCTAAATGTCTCAATTTCACTCCGCCTCATAGCCATTATTTCAGCTTGCTCCTCACGTTAACCTTTTACCGTTCTTCCTCCCTGTCAATATTCCCGCTCCCGCATGTTTGTTCAAGGTTCATATTAACCGTCGTATTAAACGTTCATGTAAGATTAGCCGCTAGACCCATAGATACAATATCACAATTTCTCCCCCCACTACTACTACTACCACCACCACCACCACCACCACCACCATCACCATCATAATCACTACCTCTACCCTTCTTGATTTGCATTCATATTTTCATCCTTGACACGCTTTTGCACGATCACTCGCTCTTACACGCGACTAGGTCCGTAAAGCGGTGTGACGGAAATATGAAAGAGTTGATCCGTATTGTGATACGATTAAACGTGTTACCTTATCCTTGATATATTTGAACTTCTGCCACTTCTGCCGCTGTCCCAGCAATTTATTACTGATTTATCCTTCATCATTACTACTGTCCCATCTACACATCCCCTCCAATTATTATTATAAGCATCATCGTCTCATGAACTTTAGACTTACAAATATCCGTTTACTAGCCGTCAATTTACCCATTTACCCTTATTTCACGCTTATCATTGAGCATTTTTGCCTCATTTCCCAAATCAGAGTTTTCCAGTGCGTGAACTGCCCACATTATCATGACTCAAAGCGCGCTAGTTGTGTATTGCGAAATGCGCCCACGCAGACGCACGCACACATGTTCACATATTGCTACAAAACACACACTGGCCCATTAACAGAGTCAAATCACATTTTTTGCAAACATTATGCGTGAAACCGTCGCCACTTTGCATGAAGATTACCCGCTAAGGGATCTACTAGTAGTCGTTACCACGACCACAACCATAACCACAATCACTGCTGCCTACTCGATTTCGCACCGCTACCACCACCACCACCAAATTTTAACTTCCCAGCTCAATGGCATTCCTTGGCCATTTTAACACCTGCCTGATAGGTTGCTTTAATCAGACTTGCACTGCGTTGGCGTTAACTACGTTACCACTCACAATTACCATTTTTTGATTACCGGGGGCTGAATTACGCAAAGACCACGCTTCCAGTAAGTAAACGTAAACATACTTGGGCTAAGCAGCGCCTCTGTTTCATGTTTATTGAGCCCAGTAGAACTTGAGTGCACGCATCCGTCGACTTTGCGGCTTTTCCATGTGTAGTCATATTGCTTATCATTCCTACATAATGTAGGCATACTATCACATATGTCTACGCTGAAGTACATTACCCCGAAAATTTTGATCACAGGTAAGCGCAGGTCAAAAATCTTTAAATCTGTTACATACATTTCCCACGTTCGTTTAAGTAGGCTAAAGGAAAGATCCGCGATCTAGCGTTACCGTTGTGTTAGAAATAGACGAATTGCGCTACCTACCATACTGTATAGTTTTCGGATGATTGCCATCCTGGTAAAATTAGACGAGGCTTAGTTGAGTATACTTAGGCCTTCCAATTTTTATCTAGTAGACAAACGGGGTTTTTTTTATTTTAATAACATCACTCAAGGTTAGTTTAGTGCCCAATTGTGGTATGTACACACTTGTTTATACACTTAATCGTACATGCCATGTATGGTGGTGTGCAATATATACGTTGCGCATACATTTGTGGACGCATGGTAGCTTTACTCATTCGGTGTAAGGATTGAAGAGAGTATGCTGGAACATTACATGACATGTCAAAGTGATACTTGCGTAGTGTGAAATATTTAATTTGTCTGTTAATGGATGGTACAGGTGACATGTTTAGTTGACGATTAGTTTAACCCGCGGGCAAGGAATGTATTTTTAGAGAATACCAGATAGATGTAAGTTGGTCGATCGTACGTTGGCTTGATCAAGTTTACTTACGTTATCCAGTTAGTTGTTAGGCTTACACATTTGCATTGGTGCGGACGTGCATATGTACGTACATGTGTGAAAACGAGCAAATTTTTATGTGTATATGTATACCCTAAAATATGTATACGACATGTGAATAATTTGACGGGACGTTTAGATGTGAGTTAAGTAAACACATTGGGTATAATGCAGGTTTATGGGGTGGATGAGTGTTGAAGTGATTCGATAAACGCGTTGAAACGTTGTAGTTTATAGATTTATTGAGCTTAATTAAGTTTATGCTGACACGGAGCTGACACGGATACCCATTGTTGGATGTAAATTTAAACTTATGGTGGTGAGTGAGCGAGCAAGGGAGTGTGTGCATGTGTGCGTACGTGCACGCACCCGCTTGCTCAGACATACGTTATGAATTTGCGGGGGGCAGGAGTAATTAGGACAAATTATTGATAGTGGAGATGATGGGCGTTTAAGTGTGCACGACATCCGACGCAGTTGACATATGTGTGGGAATACATAAATAAACCCGATTTGGTATTACGAAATATGGCGTGGAAGGGGTATTAGAGTAAAAAAGAAGTGAGCAAGAATTAAATTTGAAATGGCGAGCTTGCCGGTTGGATTTGTCGGATATTTGAGGACTTGGTAATTAGTTTAATATGGAAATAAACGTTAACTGAGAAATTTACTAAACGAAGGTATAAAAGTGAGATTGAATATGGAATAGTCTAGGGAGAAAAGATGGACAGAATCAAGAAGGGGGGGAGCGGTGGCGGTTAGGACAATCCATGTAGGGATAGGTAGTAAAATTTGTATGATAGAGTTGAAAATTTAGACTGGATAGTAAAGAGTTGATGTATGAACTATGGCAGGGAAGAGTTCATGCATGGTTTGCATAAATTTACGAGATGGGGGGTGATAATATTGTAGTAAGGGTACGATGAGGGAAGGGGATAGGAAGGGAAAGAGGAGAAAGGTAAATAGTAACTAAGATGACGGGAAAAGAAGAAAGAAGAAATAAAGATAAAGAATAATATAACAATTAATTAATTAGCAAACTACAAAACACGAACGAACGAGCAAGTGAACAACTCAATTGGCCCCCAATACACCAAACTCACCTACAAAATGATTTCCCAAAACGGCAAAAAGCACAAAAGTGGCGGTGGAGGCAGAGCAACGTGTGGCTTAGACATTGCCGAAAAGGTGAGAACCGCCGAGGTTTGCCCAGCCGCTTAGTCATCGCTGCCGGGACGGGGACGGATTCGGAAGGGGGGGTATTGCGAGTAGGGAAGGAGCGCTGGAAGAGAGCACGTGTGTATAGCTATACACTGGTTTGGGCGTGTTTGGGGTGGATCCCGTGGGGAGAGTGTTTGCGGGGAGAGAGCGGTCGACCTGCAAAAACGCCGCAAATCTATACTGTAATGTCCCAGTTTCCCTTCGTGGGTTTGCTTGATTCTATATCGTCAAATTGTATTTTCTTCCATCCCGATCGTCGCTCCCCTTCTTCCTCTTATACACAAACATGCATCTTCTACAATCTTCAGATTTTGCTTTATATTTCTCCCTTACTCCTCCTTAATTCCTTTTCTTCCCTCTCTCCCTCTCTAATATTCATCATTCTTCACCTTTCATCCTAATCTTTATCTTCACCAATTTTTACTCTATTCTCCACTTTGCCTATACTTTACTCCTCTGTTCACCTTCACTATCGTATCCCTGCCTTATCTAGATATTATCCATTCATTATTCTTATCATTAAAAATCCTTTTTTTCCGTTGTAGAATCCTTTGACCTATTCTCCCTTTGTTAACTCGTCCTCTTCCCAAATACTTACTTTTTACCTCGAAATCCCCCCTCTTTACCATTTCCCATTAAATTCACCTACTTGTGTACCCACCCCTCGAATAAGTGCTTATCTTTATTTGTTCAAATCACACTCATTACTCCTAATCCTCTTATCCTCGAAACATTCGCTTTGTCTTCATTTATCATTATTCCCACTTAAATATCTCTTAACTTTCCCTTCTCCATCCTCCCCCCGTCCAATCCAAAAGAAATATACCACACTGTGCGTGCTTGCGTGCGTACGTGCATGTGTAAGTGCTCGAACCCACAAAACTGACATCTAGTAAGAGGATTCTCCAGGCGATCCAGTCCCCCCCCAAAAAAAACAAAAGTTACCCCATATTACCACCAACTTTTCATCGCATAACGTCAACTTACCCCAAGTCCACCTTGTCTTCCATCCCAGTTTCTCATATCTCCGTAAAACGTTGTACGACGGATTCCCGCGTTAAACAACTCACTTATCAACTTACCACGCTACTACCGGATCGGAAATCTGCTCTCGTCACTCCCATTCGTCAAACTTATCTTAATTCACCTCTAAACTTTCCAATCCTCGATCAACGTGGGGGCATATCTTCTCTCCTCTGTACATACTTGCATTTCCTCTTCCCTAAATCATCGGGTTAAGTGTGAAACAAGTGCGTCTCTTCCCTTCAACTCTTACTTTTACATTTCACTATATCATCGCCATCGCCGCCGCAGCCGCCACCTCCGTTCCGACTCTTACTGTTCTACCCACTTAATCCCCATTAACCGTACACTCTCATATCATCACCTCCCTTCTCTCCATTAAATTTCACGGCCGTAAGATTCCCCCTTCAAAATGAAGCTATCATCATACTTACCGTCTTCCCTCCCGAAACTTTACATGATGATCTTGGTAACTACTAGCTTCACCACATGTGTAAACGGTCATATCAATTCTCAAAGTGGGGGACACCTTTTAAATGCTATGGATACGGGGATTCCGAGTAGATCAACTTTAAACCACCATGCACAATTCATTGATTATACCTCAAAGGATTTACACTCCTCATTTCATGACCAATGGCGGAACTCTTATCGATCGAGAAGTGGCAAACATAATCCCCACTACAGACACAGACGCAGGTCAAAACCAAGCGGCAATTCAAAAGACTCTGACCAAATACCCTCCATCAAGGATTCAGCCATCTTAGCTCGTCGTTTATTAAGAGTCAACTCTTTCGGAACCTTCTCCACTGTATTTACAAAGAGTAGCTCCCAAGAATCTTCAGATGCTAACCCATCAGACATTCCTGAATCCCCCCTCACCGATCCTGATAACGTTGATACCGGTGATGAATCTAGTGACCCTTCAAGCTCTCCAGACACTCCAATTGATGATGACGCCGGTAACGACAGCGATCTCATCCCTTCCCCATCATTTGATCCATCTGAAAATTCTCCCACCTGTTCATGTGGAAGCGATACTCTAGAAACTCCGGCTCCCTTAGCATCAGGATCAACCGAAGATGAACAATTTGGAAATCCCCCCTCACCTCACGATCCAAATGATGCAGAATGGGAGCTAGGGCCCGATTGGTCCGGTGGACCTGGAGATGCAGACTCAGAAGATGACGGTGGTTTTAGTACTACGGCATCGGAAGATATCTGGGATACAGACGAAGAATTTCATGATGGTTGCAAAAAAGTTGGATGTTACGATAAACACGTTTCACATAAATATCATTACACTAGAGGTGGTGCCATACGAATTCCTCACACCACTAGTACCAGCTCCCACAGCCGTTCGAGGAAATCATCCCATAATCATTCCCACAGACGCCGTCGCCGCCCCGTAGCACGACCTCGAGAACCCGAAAATCTTGGTGGTGTTGCTTTCGGCTTAATAGATTATTACGCTGATTGTGATTCTTCAGGCAATCCTATACTCCTGGCAATCAACATGGCTACCACATACCATAATATCGCCGACGGGAGTAACCTAACTTTATCGATTAATTGGGTACCAAATGAGCAGACAACGGGATCTGAATCCCTTAAAATGAGCTCCAAATCATCATCATCTTCAATAAATATCCCCAAAAATGGACGTAATCATAAAAATCGTCGACGAGATACGGAAGTTCATTCCACTTGGTCCTCAATCAGTCCAGCATCCTTACCTCGAATGGCTTTAATTGGTCACGTAGAAAGGCTCTCCCCCAATGAAATTATTAGTTCGGATTTACCAAGATGCTTCCTTGATAAACATGGTGATGCACTGTCATGGCTACCCGGTAACAATGTTCACTTGTCGTACTGGGCGCGCTTAGTAGTCGATGAAGTGTATTGGGTTGGAGGTTTCGGAGACGTGGCGTACATCGGGTGGATCCCAAGTGAAGAGTGGCGTGCAGTGACAGAATCCGAGATTGGACAAGCTCTTTTACCTGGTGAACTGGGAAATCCTGATGAATCCGCCTCTGAGCACAAATTTTCCCCGTCTAATCTACCCATCTCTCAGTGGATAGACTGTCTACGCAATTTCCTACATAACTATGGTAACATTTCTGTTCAATGGCTCGTTTACGCTTATACTATTGCCGGATGGGCTGTAGTATCTTATGGAATTGTAAAAGTCGTTCTAATGGTGTATGGGAGTATGTCTGGAATACCCAAAGTAACCCGGTTTCCCTTCGTTCGAGGTGGGTGGTCGCATGATGAATCCCATACGCAGGGATGGGCTGATGATCAAAAAATTTAGACAAATCGCTCACCATCTTTTCACCTTTACTCAAACTTGCTCGCCGAACTGATAACGCCTATACTTATTTTTAACCTGTTCATTCCCTTCCTCCTATACTTTACAATACTCAATTCTACGTCCTTTAAAATACTATCATAGTAAATCCTACCAACGCATCCACTCAAATGTCTACGCTAACTATACTATCCTTCAATTAAAGTTTTAATATATATATATATTTTTTGGGGGGGAATATATCATTCAATAATCAATCAATTTATCATAGCGTATGGGATACCAGTATACATCAAGGTGGTTAAATTGGTAGTATGTGAAAATGTGAACTAAAGAGTAGACCAATACTAAGAAGATGAAACCCAAAAGAGTGCTCAGTTCGGTGAGTAACGACGGATAGGCACACTGACACTGACACACGCGCATGTGCGCGCATGCATGTGTACAGGTGCGGGTAACCTGAAAGTCAAGAATATATTATTAAACAGCAAGGAGAAGTGTGGATTTAGCACGACAAGCACGTTCATGGCGTTTCATATTACTGCGTACGCTGAAAGCTTTGTCACAGCCATGGTGTGGGCACTTGAAGGGTTTTTCGCCCGTATGCGAATGAGAGTGTATACGCAAGCTGCTAGGGCGTGAGAAAGCTTTTGAGCATGTAGGGCAAATATACCGATCGGTAGTCGGTGTAGTAGGAGTAGACGGGCTATTGGTAGTTGACGAGCCGCCTGTAAAAGAGGATGATAAACCGCCATTGCCGCTGCTATTACTGCCACAGGTAGAGGTTTGAGACTGAGGGCAGTTGTTGAGCAGCAATGGCGGAGGTGGGTGGTGGTGATGATGGTGATGGTGGTGGTGGTGGTGACTAGGGCCGTGAGCGTGGTAGGGATGTGAAGATGTTGTTGTCGGTGCTGTTGTCGTACTTGACGATGTTTTTATACCACCACTACCACCACCACCACCACCACCGCCGCCACTGTTACTGCTGCCACTACCGTTCGTAGTGCTGCTACCGACCAATAAGTTTGTTGGGGCAACCCCGATACTGGATCGGGCTGGTGGACTTACGGGGTGTAAACTTGACGATGAGTTAGGCTGAGATGAGCTAGTAGTAGCTGAGACGGTAGCAGTGGTAGCAGTAGTAGAAGGATGAGAGTGGCCGAGAGGATGATGGTATATTAGCGGAGGTGGAGGTGGAGGGGGAGGGGGATTCGACCAAGGAATGCAGTTAAAAGAAGTCGGAAGTGGTTGACTTGACGTTTGTAAAGGTGGGTGAAGCGGAGGTAGTCGGGGCGGCGGGGGCGATGATAGAAGCGAAGAAATATGAAGCGATGGGAACGAAGGCGACGGTGGATTAAGATGGAATAACGAGGGCAGTGATGGTAGCGTGTGCGTAGGATGATGATCTATACACATTCATACCTATCCACACACACACACTTATGTATACATAAGTGTGTGTGTGTGTGCGCAGCCGCGCACATGTGAAACGACGTTAGCAATGGTGATAAATCAATGATCAAGGGTATGAATTAAGGTAGTCCGTGCGCTGTTTTCAAGGCTAAGTAGGAGACATTTACTCACGATGCGACGAAGGAAATAGAGTAAATAATGTGGACATGGAGGGTAAATGAGGTTTAGAAGGATGTAGGGCGAGGGTCGAGCGGGGTGGATGGTTGGAGATGGGCATGATTAAACGAAAGCATGGCGACAAGCGAGCTCAAAATAACGATGACGACGGAAGCGCGACAACAACGTTTAAAAATGCCAAAGACCACGATAACGCTGAAACGTCAGAATGCGTGCGTGCACCACGGTAGGCAACGGTTACTCGTTGCGACCGTCCCTTGGTCCGTGAGCTTTCTAAACTTCAGTTCTGCTGGACAAGCTGCAGACCACAGGCCGTGACAACGATACTCTGGCCGTGTTCGAATGAAACGAACCAAGCAATCAAAGCCCCTCTCTGGCGTGCGCAAATGCAAGTGTGCGCGCGCGCACACTTTCCACTACCTTCAGTATACGAGGAGATCACAATGTGCAACGATGATGGAACACGCAAGGTCACCTTTGATCCCAAACGATAATGTGAACAGACACAAACATACACTCTCACTCTCACAAGGACAAACGATGATGGTGACGATGATGATACTTTGGAAGGAAGAGAAAAGTTCAAGTATACAGAGGGAATTGGAGAAAAAGGTAAAGTACGAACGTAGGAATAGTGGGGTGACGGAGTAATTTATTGGCTCGGCGAATGTTTCAGCGGTGGTATACGGGCGAGCGAGCGAATGGATGAGCGAGCGGGGATGATCAGCGGGAAAGACTACAGGGAGTTAAAAGGTTTAAATATTAAGCGAATTAAGAATGGGCAAAAGTATGTTAACTGACAGAATAAGTGACGGGGACAGGAAGATTAAGATTGCTTTTTGGTGAGTTTCTGACGGCGTTGTTGATTAGCGTGGGGGGAATTCTCTGTATCGAGAAGATAATCCCACCAGCGAAAGCTTGACGAATAGTTGCCGATAAACTTCTCATGATGAAGGTCATGATGATCTGCACCAGCCCAGAATGGCAAAAAGTGGTGCAATGACCAAGGAAACTCGTATCCCGAATGTGCATCAATAGCCTGAAAAAGACGGAGAATGATGAATATGTACATTGTAAAGATGTGCAGATCATGAGTAAGACAACACCATAAGATTGGTGAACCGATGGTACCGAGACCGAGGAGCATTACTTCAATAGGAGAAGCGTACTCCGCCGCAAGTCCAAAAGGTGCTGAGAATTGGTGATGAATTTTATGAACGGTTTTGTACAGGAAGGCAGAACGATGCATTGCACGATGCGTAAAGTAATGCCAGGTATCCTCGAGTACGAAGAATATAGCCACTTGCATGGCTATTTTCCAAGCTGGAGGGAAGGGAACTGATGTTGATAACCCGAAGAACGTAGCAACTGGATGGAATAGCCTTTTTCAGGTCAGTTAACTGTGAAAAAGAAATCCCACGTTTACAATTGCGCTAATGCAACAAAATACCGTAAACGGTAATCACGAAAGAGGAGAATGGGAAAAGTGCATTTGATTGGAGGTTGAGAGATGAGATGAGATGAGGGGGGGGAACGGAAGGATGTAAGGATGATGTCATGACGGTAAAGATGTCCTGCAAAATAGAGGGGAAGCAAATTTACAAGCGTTAGCAAGATGAAGAGAGTAAACGAGACGATGGAAGGACGATTTGCGGAGAAAAAAATAAGAAACGGGAGAGGGGATATACACATACCAATACACCTCAATACAGCTTTCAAGGGTTAACTCGAACAAAGTAACGACAGCTGTCAAGATAAAGAAAACGTCGAAATAAGCAAGGGAAGTGGAGGTCGCTGGGGGGAATGACGTCATCAGCCTTATCGTAGGGCTGAGAAAAAGCAATTCTCGGCTGCTCTTTCTTTCCTAACTCGGCCCGTCTCTTCTTCCCTCGGCTTCTCCATCTTTTAACTGCCAAAATCTTCCGTTCTTCCCTTTATATTGTGATTCATTTTGAATGCCCTTTTCCCCCTCTTCTTTTACCCTCTCCGTTTATCGCACCAACCTTCATTCCCCAGTTTCAACCCCCATTGCTTCACATCCACTTGCTTTTGCTATAAATCTTACCGCAGTTTCCATCCATCCGTTCATCCTTCTCGTTCATCCTTCCATCATTCCTTCAGCCAATCTTGTGAATTTTACGTCACATATTGTATTCATTCCCCTTTCAAATTAGTTAAAGTGTGGGGAAACAATGGCGTATTTACGCGAGTCAAAGTCCCGCTATCTAGTTTAATCTGTGTGGTATGCTAGTGCATATAAATTGGACTCACCATATCTGTGGCAATTCAACGGTAAAGTGTGACAGGAGAACAAGTAATCCACATCGTAGTTGATCGCGTGAACTCGGCACTTTCTGTATACATCATGTTAATCGTTACCGGATTGTGCTCATAAGTCCGCATTAACTTTACTTAATCTGTGCCCCAATACGCCGTTTGGTGCAGGCAAACTTACATTTTGAATCTTGTAACGACGAAACAAGGATAGTCGATCAATTAAGATCCAAGGTAAGCATCTCCCAAAGTAGACAATTTCATGAATTATAAATGACATTAAACCCGTAGCCAAAATATCATTGTTCATAAAATTATACCATGTCATCCACAATTTTTCCATCACATTCAACTCCTTTTGCAATAGATTGACTCGTGAATACTCATCCCAGAATCCCCCATTACTCATTCCCGCTGTCGCGAGAGGAACCGTTGTCTGTACCCATAAGTATTCATATATAAACTACCGTACACCAAATTTATTTACTTTCCTCACTATACACTTACACTATTCATAATAATTTGTTTCCTTTCTAACCTTGAGTATACTAAAGTGTCGCCGCGTAAGCGTGTGCGTGTGTGTGAGCCTGCCTGCTTGTGAGTATAAGACTAAGTCGTTGTAAGTCACGATATATTTGGGTAAACGGTTTATCTTTTAAAACCTGCAGACACCCTCGCCCATATTAAACGTGAGTAAACTTAAATACCTTTACTTGAAAATTCTTAAATTTTTTTAACGTGCAAGTATACAAGACAAATTAAATATGCAAGTCCCGAACGTACAAACTACTCCAGACCAACATTTTTTATTCCTTCGCCCGCTCCCCTTCCCTTGTCGTCCCTCTCCGTGCCCTCCAAACCCCACTAACTCAACTGTGCCACACGGTTCGCTCTTACGTCATGAGTTGAGCTTGCCACGCGTCGAGAGCGCGTAAAGTTCAACTTTCAAGTTCTACAGTACATTTTATCCCAATTAATTATTATCTTCACGAAGTGTTTTTTTAAGGCTTCTTTCCTTTGTATATTTTTAAAATTGTGCCTTCGCACCAATTTCTTCGACTTGCGCATGATTTCCGTGTGTCGCGCTAGCCAAAACGCTTGTATCGTCCGTTCGATCAAGTATGTCTCGCTTATAAAATCTCCTTCACATCGTGTACTATACAAACACTGTTTATCCAAATGCCCCCAAAATCAAATTACTTATCGTATGCCTCGTACTATGCGAGTTGCTACGTTATCTATAACGGGCTTATTGGCCTTTTCTGTATTACCGTTTAATTCACATGTATGCGCCTGCGAAACTATTGAATCCACATCTGTTACAGCTGTTGTTGATGCAAAATCTTCCACCCGGGAAATTACCTCCCTTCTACACTGTTTATGGGAACAATTTTTGACCATTTGTCGATTCTGGCATTTGGTTTTCATATTTCTTCCCCTCATCATATGCTTACCGGTTAGGCAGTTCGGCGCTCGCAACTCTCTACGAAACAATGAACGAAGTGGTACCTTGCTTTGGTATCGACTATTAGTCATATCCTTACAGCGAGCTGGTCCTGCTTTCATTAAACTTGGACAATGGGCTGCTTCACGTTGTGATGTATTTCCAGTTGAGCTGTGTCATGTTTTACGAAAGCTACATTCTAATGCCTCCCCGCATGCCTTTGAGCATACGCAACAAGTTATTACGCGAGCCTTCAATCAAGACTCATTAGACCATATATTTCTCGAATTCGACAAACTTCCAATCGGAGTTGGCGCTATAGCGCAAGTTTACAAAGCAACGCTTAGGCCTGACGTACTGCCACTTAATAACTCATCGTCACTCTCAGACACCCTTACGCCGCCCCCTTCATCGTACGTTGCCCTCAAGGTTTTACATCCCAACGTTGGACATCGTATCGAGCGGGATCTACGTATTATGAAATTCTTCGCTCAAGTCATACATGCTATACCCACGCTCCAATGGTATTCTTTACCCGATGAAGTCGCGCAGTTCGGCTGTATGATGCGATCTCAACTTGACCTACGCTGTGAAGCGGCTAATTTAGCTCGGTTTCGCCGCAATTTTGAAAATCGCTCAAGTGCGTGGTTTCCCTTTCCCTACTTGCAATTCACTACCCGGGACCTGCTTGTCGAAGAATATGCACTTGGGCTTCCCCTTGGTGATTTCTTAACGCGTGGTGGTGGCCCATTTAGCAAAGTTTTGGCAAATCAAGGCTTACAGGCATTTCTTCAAATGCTACTCATTGATAATTTTGTACATGCAGATCTACACCCTGGTAATATTCTCGTGCGATTCACACGCTCATCTTCATCACCGTTTACCTCACGATATTGGAATGAGCCTGATCTCGGCCCGGGTCCGGATACTAATGTTACGCAAAACTTTCTTCACGAGCTGCACGCTCGCGCTACCGAGCCAACTGCCTGGAAACTCTCCCTTGAAAAACTTTACGCTCAAGGTTATACTACTCAAATCATCTTTCTCGATGCTGGTCTAGTAAGCGAGCTTTCCCAGGTCAATCGATTGAACTTTTTACACTTATTTACAGCTGTTGCTAAATTTGATGGTCTAAGTGCCGGTCGATTAATGATTGAGCGTTGTCGTACTCCCCAATCTGTAATTGATTCGGATATTTTTGCTTTACATATGCAAAATTTAGTCCTCAATGTTAAAAGTCGAACATTTACACTAGGTGTAATTCGTTTCTGTGATGTTTTATCCAACGTTCTCACTCTAGTCCGAAAGCATCATGTACGCCTTGAGGGTGAATTTGTAAATGTTATTCTGGGTATGCTACTCCTAGAAGGCATTGGACGACAACTCGACCCAGAAATGGATCTTTTTGCTCACGCCCTACCCTTACTACGTCGTCTTGGTACTATAAAACCCTCCGAATTTTCCACTCTATCACACGATTCTAATTCCCATCCCAGTGATATCGCATCACAAACCAATATCCTAAATATCTTGTTTTTGGTTCGCGCTGGCCTTGAAGCTCGCCACTTTTTATTGTCAAGCGTTCAACACGTCGAATCCTGTGTAAAATACGATTTGCTTGCCCCAAACATGTGATCACGTCCTCGGTCCTGTCTCTCGGCCCACCGTCCCTGACACCCCTTCGGCCCGATCCTGTCTCCGGAATCACGTGCTAATAACCTCATTCATACTTAAAACCTCACGATCTTTTACGCGTTCGTTACGAGCGTGTAGCTTTTGAATGTTCAACCGTGACTTTAATTATTTGAACTTAATTAATCGCGTGCTAAGGCGAAGAATTAAATGTCTTTAACCCTGAAACTTGGCTCTTTGGTCGTGCGTACGCTATCAAAACCGATTGCGTCGTATATTAAGCACGCCGCACGGGAACATGACAGATTTCGACACGTTTGTGTTCAATTTGCCCAACGTTTACATCGTGTCGACATGATGTTACGATTGAATTTGCTCAAAGTTGATACTCCTCCCGCAAAAGCCTCTTCATCAACTTCTACTTCCACTTCTTCGCCTAACAGTTCTCCATCAACATCAACGTCTGCGTCCACCCCGTCTCCATCGCATTCCGAATCGAAACGTGTTCCGCGTATCCGCCCTCTCAGCGAAGCTAAGGCTATTGAAACCGGTGCTAACTTTATATCTGAATCATTCATGTTTCTCGTTGCCGGATCTGCTCTACTTTTTGAAGCTTGGCGATCCCGACGTAAAGAAGGCGAACGACGCGAAAATGTTGCTGAGCGGCTTGCTGCTCTTGAGGAATTGTCTCAGCGTCTGGAAGCCCAGCTAAAGCAAAACAATGAAACTTCTAGGCCTGCGGCTACTGCTTTGGTTATCGAGGAATCCACCCCAGTGGCATCGTGACTGTTTCTCTCTGCGTATACATTTGACTTTATACATTTTTGAGGACTTGTTCACCCTGGACTCCCATTCCAAACTGTTAAATCTAAACAAATAATCGCATCAAGTTCAACATACCCAATTTATACTGTGTTAACGGATAATCTAAAAAATCCAAACGCCAAAACACCATCACCTCACTAATCTACTGGTATCGTCATATGTGTTTGAAATGTTTCGTGACCTGTGTGCGACGTTGGTACCCCATCTGACCGTGAAGATCCTGAAGATGAAGCAGAGGCTACAGATCCCAATGAGCTAGTTGAGCTTGCTAGCCGTGCCATTGAAGTTGACGTTTGAAGCACCGGAATACCCTTACAAGGACTCACTGATGACGTGAGAATAGTTGAATTAGATAATGTTGCTGTAGTTTCCGCTCGTTTCGCCAAATACTCGGCTCGTCCACGTCTCTGCTCAATCAGTTCCAATACTGCTGCTCGGTTGATACTACCATCAGCATGTCGGACTGATGGTGATGCTGGCGGTGGTAACATTGCGGGTGGAGGAAGTGTATTCGTGCTGTTCAACATAAGATTTGCCGATCCTCCCCCTCCAGGGGGACATGTGGTCGGCGCGTGTAATTCGCGGGAACTTTCTCGACTTAAACTTATTCGATCTGTAACGCATGTTGAAGTCTTGATCGATCCAGTGGTTCTGTGTGGAGTCTTAATCCCGCTACCCATTACTCTTGAGCTTGTTGGTGGAGGACTCTTGCTCCTCACAGGCTCTGTATAATGACTCCCCATTCCCCACGATGCATTCACACCGCTACGAATTGCTAAACTTGGTGCTTGCTGATCACCTCTATTCCATAAAGTTACTAACTGCTCTGGTAATGGATTTGGCAACTTGAGTGTCTTTGCCCTAGGGGCCTCCTTTTCTCGATATGTACTAATGTCTACGTTCGAATAATTTGTTTCTGTCTTTATGTCTCCTGTTGGCGGCGCCAAAACTGATCGTTCATTTCCCGACCTATCCAGTGATCCTTGAGTTGAATCCATCCCCGGTTTACTCTTTAATCTGATGGATCGAAGTTCCTTCCTGCTACATTCCTCACATTTATGCTGTCCAGGTCTCAACTCAATATCATCGTGCAAACGACATCCACAACATCCAAACTCGCATTCCATTTTCATAAAATCTACCAGATCTTCTGCCTTCTCCCGTATTCTCTTTTCCAATTCCAATTTTTTTAGCAGCGTCTTTATGACGTTTATCAACCGCGCTTCGTTTTCTCCATTAATTTTACCACCCGCCTCCATCTCGGTTGCTCCACCCACAACACTTTTGGTCTTCGCCTCGACATTTTTTTCCACAACACCAGTAGATGACTTAGATCCTTCATCGCACTCACTTTTAGTGTCGTCATTCTTGTTACTTTGAAGACATGTAATTTCATTTTCTAGCAGCTTTATTCGTCCCATAGCCTGATTCAGTTTCTCATCCTTCCCTACTAACTCGTACTGCGCAGCAAAGGCTTCTTCTTTAAACCGAAGGACGGCCTTTCGCTCATCGTCCAGTTGGGCTTGAATAACTTTTAGAGTTTTCTTGGCCTCTTTGTTTTCTTCCTGTAATTTAACGACTACCGATGACGACTTGAAGGCTTCTTTACGAAGTCGACGAATTTCATTCTTAAATCCCGTTTGACATTGCCCTTGATTTTTCTAAATTCTTGGTCAGCCCGGATTCAGATAACTCCCTTCCGCCTGAGTGCATTTGCCCACTTACCATCAAATCGTCAAATTGCTTCATGATGCGCTGCTCACGTTCATTGGTTTCATCCCGTTGTCGACGGTAGTTAATCACGTTTAGACGTAATGTTCGTAACTCATTTTCATACATTGATCTCTCGCTACGGAGTTTGTGGAGCTCACTCTCTGCAGCTTCTCGAGCGACTTCAGATCTCTTAAGGGCTAGTTCAAGACGCAACTTTCTTTCTAGTGGATCCGATATGTCGAGAGCATTGAATCGTGCCACCATGCCTTGCAGATGGGCGTCAGTGGGCGAATTAGTATTATTGAATGGATTTGGCATGGAAGACGCAGTATCGTTTGAATCATTTAATCTTCCGGGGTTAGACGTTTCGCGATTTGAGATTGTATCATCTTCGTGTCTTGATGCAGCTGATACAACAGATCCTGTAGACGAAGATAAAGATGAAGGAGATTGCGATATTGGTGTAGAAGACGATGAAGTTGATTCATAAGATTCTGCACGGTCAGAAGGGAAGCGCAGTTTAGTCTGATCTTGAATTATTAAACTAGGTGCAGTAATTTTGTTAGGCGAACCTACTGCCGCGAATGGGGAAGGTTGGTCCCGTAAATCAGTGGATGTCCGTGACTTGGGATTGATAATTACGCTGGGAAATACCGAAAGTGGTGATGATGAACGGGAACTACCCGAATCATTTCTAGGGGATTCATTGCGTATATATGCTTCAGCATCAAGTATATTTTCAAGATTGGCAATACTGCGTCTCCGTGGAGTTGGAGAACATGGTAACGACCTTGAAATTACGTAGGTCAACGGAGATTTGGGGGAATCTGGTAAACGTTCAACTGGCGAATCGGAAGACTGTGGAGGAGGTAGAAATAAATTTTCATTTTGAGGTAGATCAGGGGATTGCAAAGGTCTCAACGTGGCAGGTAATGGTAAAGGTGATGTGGTAAAAGATTTCATGGATGGTGAAGGGGAAGATGGGGCAGTGGTCACCACGAGGGGACCTTCAATCATGAACTCATCCATTGGTGATTAACAGAAGATTAACGTATAAGTATGCACGTACACGCATACGCATACGCGTAAGCGGCCGTGCAATATTGGTACAGTAGAAATCTTTGGACACCAAAACAGGAGTAAGAAACGCGCTTGAGTGAGTTTAAATGTTCACAAATTGGATAATATAGTGAAAGTTTTTACTCACTCACACGCACACGAGCATCTATTTGCAGGTTTGCCTGCTGAGGAAATGGATATGGGGAGAAAATGCACAAATAACTGGGTTAACTAAATTATTAGAAAAGTAAAGTTAAAGGAAGATGCACGGTCAGGATGGAGAGTGTGATAAAATTGAATAGTAGCGAATAAGAGAACTAATAAGAGTTGATAAAGAGGCCAGTAATAGCTTAATAAATTTACTGTTTCACATATATAAACAAGTAGACAATATGAGTATAAGCATGCGCAACAGTTAGTGGTGTAAACGAGGAAAGGGAAAAGGGTAAATCAAGAGAATCATGAAGAATTTAGACGAATGAAAAGTTGGATGGACGAAGAAGAAATAGTTATGCTGCGTACACAATTATCCTAACGAACGACTGGCTGGAACGCGTCAAGATGGCAGCGCTAAAACAATTTTCCGGGTGTGTGAAACAAAAAGAAAGTTCGAACGTGCTGTTTCCATTTCTGATTCCCCGATCGCATCTTCTTTTCTAGTCCAGTCTGGCCCATCGCAACTTGCCTTTTCAGTCACAATTTGTTTACACGACTACTATACACCAAAACCACTCAATGTTACCGTGACAACAGTGTATCTTATTCTCATTGCTTTTTTCACATTGCCCTTGGTCCAATCATATCACCCCAGTCATCTGATTCTCTCCATACACCTAACATCACGTGCCAGTGGTATACGAGACTCTGTGGCGGTGTTTTTCATAAGGCTGTGTGGCGCGATGAGCTTTCTTGGAAGTTACTTTGAAGGGCAATTTTCGTCGACTATGCGATGTGATACAGAATGTTCATATTAATCGGTATGGTTTTATTGTCATTGATATGCATTGCTATTGTATTTAAGTGTGGATACTTTTGTTAATAAACACATTTACTTGGTGAATTGATTCAAGGATCTTGTTCCAACATGCATCAAAAAAATTCGCTTCTCTCTGAAAATATACTGCTAGACATACTAAATTTGTTGGCTTGGACTTTCTTGTGCACATGTCGGTTAAGTTGACGTGATAATTGACGTTGACAACATCTTGTATCAGATCCTAATGCGATTAACTAACAAGAAGATTTTTTTCTCCCATATTATAACTGGCTAGGGTTTGGTTTTCGGCCTCGATCAACAATTGGCCGTCAATCGCTTTCCACGGATTATCACCAGGCATTAATTGGTCAGCCAAGCCTGAAGAGAAACTCGCTATACTAGTGGTATATGTTACCGAATCTTATTGTGTGGATCAGCATGGTAAGGCGTTGCTAATATCAGTGAAATTTTTCAACGGATTCACGACACCCGTACTCAGTTCTGCATCCGCATATATTGCTATGGCAAGATCCCTCGCCTAGTTTAGACCACTTCTATTATGCTTCCCTTACATTCATCAAATGTGGTCTATCGATAATTAACTGGAGGCGGGTTTAGAAAATAAAAGAAATTCAGGTGTACGAGAAAACAGAATCCACATCTGTAGAAAGCATGATAAAGCAAGTTTTCTGTAATTCCGTTATAAGATAGTCTACCATCACGTTTAACTTGAGTTGTTGAATACGCAGTAAGCTTAAGCGCAGATTAGGTCCAAGTAAAGTACTTCCGGACGTTGGGTACATTGGATTAATTGTGCTTTCAGTGGGCGCATCTGGTACACATGAATATTTATCATTGAACGAGTTTCCCTCGCTACAACTAAGAAAACCGTAGGTGAGGCTATCACGCGGGGCTGCAAGAGTCGTAGATCTGGACGAATCATATGGGGTGTTGACTTGACCAAATTCAGGGATTATTTTGGACGTGTTAATTTTTCCTGGTGGATTTGCACCTTCAAGAGCAAATAATAGATCAGGTTGTAACTGCCGGACCAAAAATACGCCACGGGGTGTAATCACAGTGATGCCTGTTAAACACTTTTCCTGGCCATTTAAAGCATCATTCCTCGCATTACCGCATAGTGAACTACTTGAATCAGAAGAATATTCGTCAGAGTTTATAGGAGAGTAAACCTTTGACGTAGCCGGTGCGGTGTAGCTATAACCCGTTGATACATTTTTTCCAGTTTTGCGACTTACTCGATGCGATATTTGCTTCCAAGTAAACGCTATTAACGCTGCAATATCTCTTAATTCGGCCACATCTGTTGGTAAGGAATATGCGAACAATACGCCTGACACCGAAAACACAAACATCCTCGGGTATAAAACCGGATGCACATTCCGTGTTAATGTCGCGCTTAATTTTCGAACATCGAACATTGTGCTATTTTATTGTACTGATATTAACGCTAGAGTACTCATCCGTGATTAAGCAGAAGAGTCGTTGAAAGAGTATAGGGAGGTATGGAATGTTCAGTAGATTGATCTTATATACCAGACGTGCTGGTGATTGATTGAATGAATGTTTCTGTGAGTAAGGTGTATAACAATAATTTTTGTTTCATTATTCAAGCTTCATAGCTAAAACATTTGCTTCGATTGATTTTTCGCCTTCGTACAGCCCTTCAAGAATACTTTTCGTCGCGTCCAGTTCTATACATTGACACGTGACATTTTCATGGGATTTTGTTCATGAGCCAGGTGAAGTGTAAACATGTGGCTTAGCTATACGGGAAAGATAAGTTTTTAATTTTGAAGGGACTCGTGACAGGTAGAAGGAGTGGAAGATTGGTGGACACTTTGAACAATTGTAAATGTAAGGGTGATGAGGATTAACGATTAATATTGAAAAATTTAATGATTTTACAGCTTTGATGTAACTTATTGGTTAATAACAATAAATTAATTCGAGCATACAAAACTAGGGATTTCTGAAATTAATAAACCAAAAGAAATGGTACTATTTCAGGGTGAAACTGGCTTGTAAGATGAAAATATATAACTGAATCCAACTGTTTAAACTATAAACTATCATAGCCCAATAAGAAAGAATATTTAACAAATTATTATTATAATACAGATTCATGCTACTACAAGCTAGTGAGAAGAAAATTTGGTAATTTAATTACCAATTATTGGACAAATGACTTTGGCCTATTGCATACGATAAAAAAGAAAGCCGGATTTCCCCAAGCCTTGTTAATAGTTTCTTTACCGTAACACTTAATTCACTCTAAAATGCCGTTTCTAAACTTTTCTCGCACTTTTTACCACTCAAGCCAGTCACCTTTGAAATCCAACTTTACATCCGCACACGTGATCACAAAGAAAATTTTCACGTGCTATCCAGCGGGTAGGGTGTTGATTATATGATTGAAATTCGGATAAGGCTAGCGATGAACAGTGGATGAATGAGAACTATAAAGTTTGGAGTGTTGAATTGTGGGTTGAAAGTGGTCGTGTAATGAATCAATGGAAAAAAGCTTGTTAAATGTTACAGCAATGGGAAAAAGTATGTTATTTAGCCTACTACTGCATGGTAAAAAGTGTTGGGGTGGAACAACGTGTAGAGGCGTGAAAAGTATGTTGAGTATGGGGAGAAACGGGCGAAGCTTTAGCCATCAAGTGAGTTTACTAGCTCGTCGAGATGGAAATCGTAATCGAGGCAATTCAGCGATAAAGGGTAAGGGATTGCGCAAACGACAGACTTTATCAGTCAAGTTACAAGATTTGGAACGACCCGTGTACAGACAAAAAGAACGCGATTTACCTAAAACCGATCCTAATCATCCATTATGGGGATTTTTCAACGTTAATCGTACAATTATAGCTACACCGGAGGAAGATGCAGCACACGGTAAATGCTAAAATCCGAATGAACAGATGAACAAGACGTTCTAACGTATAAAATGGACTAAATTACAGGTAGAGCTTGGACCGTAGAGGAATTACGGCACAAATCATGGAATGATTTACATACACTATGGTGGATTTGTTTACGAGAGCGGAACCGTTTGTTTACAGAACAACTCACACGTCTACGACTAAACATTAAGGAAGGCGTACGTGAAGCTGACAAGAGAGATTTAACGGTACGTGATACGCATTGAAACATGAATAGGTCGCTACGTGGTACTAATCATTCGATTGAATATGTAATACGTGATGTATAACCTAATATTTAGGTGCGCAAAACTATGAAATCAATAAAACAAGCATTAACGGAGAGATGGTATGCGTTTCACGATGCATGGGATTTGGCAACCAAGGATCGTGCCATCAAAATAACCCAGGATAATGGAGAAATCCACGTTAACTATACACCAATGGTAAGCTTATCTAGTTTAGGTTGCGATGACATATGATTAAACTAACATTTAGTATCTGTAGGAAGAAAATGTGGAAGATCAAGAAAGTAAAAAAGATCCAAGTCCCTTCAAAATTGGATAATAAAATAATCAAAATTAGGTCGAACAAATGGACACTTTGCGCAATAAATGGTCAGGCTGCATTGTACATGCGCAAAATTTGATAAGTATTACTGAGAATACTCCTGTCCGCAATAATATGATCATAAACAAAAGAAAGACGGCTATTTCATTCAAGTATGTATGTATATATCTATATACACCCACGATTTTCCAAATTCTTACGGCAAATCGCAACGAAACCGAACGACGGAGATCGGATAAAGACGAACCCGAAATGCGGCACATGCGCCATTCGGGTAAGACCGGCTGGCACACGTGATGGTCAGGTGATGTGAGTCGAGTGTTGGTCGTGAAAATGTACTTCTGGGGAATTTGGATGAATGGATACTCATGATAGTTTTGCTTAAAACCTTTAATCGCGTTAATTTTGGTGAATAGTTAGTTGATTTATGAAAATTTAAAGACAAGTTTTACATCGCAAGTCAGTAGTTGTGGATGTGCGTCCGGGAGCTAAGCGAAGATTAATTGAATTCAAACGTTTAACGTAAAGTTTTAGCGAAACAATAATTTGGTTGACAGTTTATACTTTGAGGTTGTTGCAATTTTACGCAATTTGGTACGGCAAATAGTCTAGGCTAACCGGGGAAATGAGCGGTGGTACGAATGGAAGTATTTCACGGGTGTCCGGAGGAGTGAGTGGACGTGAAAATCGTACAGCAGCTCATTCACATATTAAAGGATTGGGATTAAAAGCAGATGGTACGGCAGAAAAGCATGGAGGAGGCTTAGTAGGCCAAGTTTTAGCGCGTGAGGCATGCGGTGTAGTAGTGGATTTGGTTCGCGCCAAAAAAATGTCGGGACGAGCAGTTTTGCTTGCAGGTGGATCTGCGACGGGCAAGTCGGCGTTGGCCGTAGCCGTTAGTCGTGAACTGGGTAGTAAAGTTCCATTTTGCCCGATAGTGGGAAGTGAAATTTTTAGCAGTGAAGTTAAAAAAACTGAGGCATTAATGGAAAATTTCCGTCGAGCAATCGGATTACGTGTGCGGGAGACTAAGGAAGTTTACGAAGGCGAAGTTGTTCAATTAACACCGGAAGAAAGTGAAAATCCTTTGGGATCGTACGGGCGTACCATATCTCACTTGATCATTACGCTTAAGTCCGCGCGTGGAACTAAAAAGTTACGATTGGACCCTTCGATATATGAGGCTATTCAAAAGGAACGCGTTCGCGTTGGAGATGTTATTTACATTGAAGCCAATACGGGCGCAGTGAAGCGAGTCGGACGAAGTGATGCTTTTGCTACGGAATTCGACCTGGAAGCAGAAGAATACGTTCCGATACCCAAAGGTGACGTTCACAAGAAGAAGGAAGTTGTTCAAGATGTTACATTGCACGATCTAGATGTAGCTAATGCGCGACCTCAAGGCGGACAGGATGTCGTAAGTCTGATCGGACAATTGAGTAAACCACGCAAAACCGAGATTACGGAAAAATTACGTGGGGAGGTTAATAAAATAGTACAAAAGTTTATTGATCAAGGTGTTGCGGACTTAGTTCCGGGCGTTTTATTTATTGATGAGGTACACATGCTGGACATGGAGTCATTTACATTTTTATCCAGAGCATTAGAATCAAATATAGCACCCTTGGTAATCCTAGCGTCAAATCGAGGCATGGTAGCTACACGAACACGATACGACGGGGACGATGGATGGCGTGAAGAAGAATGTAATGTGACACCCCATGGAATTCCTACGGACTTATTGTCAAGATTGCTAATTATACCAACATTTCCTTATGATACAACGGAGATATCTACCATTGTTAGCACACGAGCTCATGTTGAAGGTGTACAGTTAACTCCAGCGGGTCTTGAAGAACTTGTGAATTTGGGTAGCCAAGTTAGTTTAAGGTATGCAGTAGGATTAATTACACCCGCGGCTGTGTTAGCAAAAGCATCGGGAAAAATTGTACTAGGCAGCGGTCAATTATCTGGAAATGCTAAAGCGAAGAAAGTGAACGATTCAACGACGTGTAATACAACCGAAGCTGATGGTGAAACCACATCAACTACATCAGGTGCAAATATAACTAAGGGTGCTGGTATTGCAAATAAATCTTCAGGTGGAATGTCAAATGTTACGTCTCAATTTGTCAAAGTTGATGCTAAGGAAATTTTGGAAGCAAAAGATTTATTTTGGGATGCACAACGAAGTACTGGAGCCGTACACACTTTATCGAGTTGTAAGAAAAATGACCAGAGGACTGATACGGATGTAAACGATGGAACGGCAATGGATGTTGACGAGACAGTGGGCAATGAAGCAGCGTAAATCGTGGAAATGATTAACCAGTATTAACACCATTTTTGTACAGACAAATTGTTAGCCTAATGTGATCAAGTTAACCCATTTAAATTTATGTAGTGTACGCATGAGGTTTGATTCTTTTAAACGGCTATAAAGCGTTGGGAAACTTTCCCCATGATTGTCGAGCTGCTTGATTGACTTGGGAGTTGGTCGGGAGAACTTGAGCTAGCACAGGCTGAAGTAGCCAGAGATTTAAGGGAGGTTAACAAAGAACGATTAGAGCGACAGTCAAGACGAACAGAGAGTATAGCACGTAACCAAGGCCAGGTTGTATCGGGATATGCAGAACAAAATCGAGTAATGTTGGCACGAAGATGTGGTAAATCTGGTGCATCAAATAACCTAGCAAGACTTTCGATAACTCTCCATTGTTCTTTGATTAGAGGAAAAATTGAATTTGATGTTAACTTTGGTTTGAGTAATGTAGATTCTTGATCTGTCGTAGGGTCGATGATGGTTTCCGGATCATCATCCATATTGTTCACATCTGAATCTAAGTTATGTGAAGGTGAAGCACGGGATGTAGATGAAGGCCTTGACATATTATTACGAGATGGCACGGGGTTTTTAACGTTTGAAGATACCCGTTCAAAAAATGTAAAGATTGCAATAACATCCTCACGCATACGGGAAACTAACTGACTGGCTGATGCCGAATAAACAGATGATGAAGACGTTGAAGGTAAAGCTATTGCAGCCGCAGCTGTCGCAGGAGATGATAATCCTGAAGTAGAGTTCACATCATCTTTTCCCGATTGGGAAATATTTTCGGATTTTCGACCAGATGGATTTCCCGATAGTGCGGACGGAACGACAACGAGAAATTTGGTGTCTTTTTTGGACGAAGACCCTGATGGCATAGAGGATAAAATTGTCGAAGAAGAGTTAGAATGGGGATTTCGAGCTGCGCATACAAGGTAATCTATGAGTAGCTGGGAGGCTAATTCTTCAACTAAAACATCACGAAGTGACGGGTGTAAAACAGGCAGGAAATCAGATAAATAGTCGTCAAACGTGCTAACGGCGCGCAAAATCAATCTATTCAATCCACTTCCACCGATTATCCAGGCCGGTGTGAATATTTCCCGGAGTAATCCACGAAAGTCGACCACGAAGATTAAACGAACAAATATTTCCAAACATAATGTGCTCAGGTCAACGTAACCATCGCGTAGACTTTCCATTCCGCGCTGAATGTTGGCAATCATTTCCATACTTGTCATCTGGTCAAATTTATTCTTTTCCTGTGCCTTTTTCTTCATTGCATCCAGATCATCATTATCGATGCCTCCACGTAGCATGGTAATGGCTTTATCACCAATCCGACTTAAATAGCTCATACCACCTTTTTCCTCGTCACCATCATCTATGCAGGCGATCTGATCGTTGGCGATAGCGACTAAATACTCCTGTAAACTTTCCAGGCCTTCGATATTTCCATTGGGATCCTTATCGACTTGATTTTTAATATTTTCAAACTCTTGATTTATGATTCCTTCCCACATTCTTTGTCTGCGTGTTAATGCGATCAATGTTGCTTCAATCACACCGTAGTATACTTCTTCCCGCTCACAACTTTCGGCTACGTTGAGTTGTTCCATCAACATTTTCCATGTATCATTACCAGTTTTGCTACATAATAACCCATTTTCTTGGGTATCGAGTACGCCTTCACTTCTGCGTAGAAAATCTCGCTTGTCTCGCTCAGCTATTCTTTCCATCCATTCCTCTACTGTCTTAACAATTAGTCCCAAGTATTGCTTCATTAAGTCTCTTCCTCGTCCATCCAATAGTTCAACCTTTAGTTCACTTTTAGATACGCCGAGTTTGCGCATCTTTTCATAGTAAATTTCCTCCCATCTTGTTGTGGACAGCATTTGTCGGGGTGTTAACTCTTCATCGTTTATTCTACTAATAAGCCAATCGTGTAACTTTCCATGATAAATATCAACGTAAGTATTAAAAATATCCCATTTTCGAGGCATTAGTCTAACCATTCCTAATTTGACCGCATTTAAATCGTTAAAGTACCACCGCATTGACTTTTCCAATTTATCACTATCTTCCGTAAACTTCTCGTCGACTACTTTCATCTGCCTTTCGACGTTCATCTCAATTGACCGTAGAAACTTTGCCTTGTATCCACGATATCTTTCTCCATTTCCTTCGCTGCTCGTATCCACACTTAAAGTACTTATACTCGGGTTTGTTGTAAACCCCCCTTGAGCTTCGGCTAACAATCTCTTTTTCATGTCCTTTTTCTCCTCTTCCTCTATTATTAAAGCTAGTCTAACCACAAGACTACTTCTATCTGATCTAACCAAGGCTATTAAATTCATGCATGTTTGTCCAATGTGGTCATCAAACCAGTCTACTAGATCATCCAATCTCGTAAAGTACTCTTCGAGTGTTGAACCAGAAGCTAGTTTTAATTCTCGGATTAATTCAAGAGTTCCTTCACCCGAGCTTCTGGCTTGTTCCATGACAGCGTCCCGAAAATCCCTTAATTTACTAAGTCCCAGATGAATTGCAAGCAGATTAACTTGTTCCTCCATGTTCATATCATCTTCTCTAAGCATACTTTCCAATTTGGTTAACTTGCCATCTAAATCTTCCATCTCTCTTCGCATAGAAGCAACTAGGGTAAAGTTCCGATGAACTTGTGCTACTAAGTTAATACTGCGAAATTCTCGTATTAAGTCTCCCGTTTCGCGACATAGTTCGTCAACTCGTTTCATTTCCTCTCGTATAGCCCATACCATGCTCTCACTCTCATGCAAATTAGTTAGACCAGATTGTATAACTTCACGTTGTTCTTTTAGTCCCGTACGCAACCGTTCATCAATAGAAGCTTTTAATTCATTAACGTCGGATTTTAGTACGGCAATTTTATCCAAATCTTCCACTTCCTGTAACTGTGTAGCTAATTTGGCCAAACAACTTTCTTTTTCCTCTCCCCGAACAAATTTTCCTTCAGTTTCCGCCATACTAATACATTAACCGGATGGTCACCTCTAGGTAAATTTTCAAATAACCAGGGCAATCTTCATCTAACAATAATCACACTATCCCATCCAAGTTCATCAAGGAATTATCTTCACCGTCAATCTCTCCTTATTGTCCGCAGAGATCAACCGCCTTGCTGAGTCATGCGTCTTCACGTGCATTCAGGGATGTGAAAGTTTGTCATTTTTGGTAGTTATTAACACGTTGGGGGAATGACCTTTGAGGGTCAATTTAATGAAGTTTTGAAGATAATTTTTACAAATAAAATTTCAAATTGAAAAAAACCACTCAAATGTTATAACAACATGGCCGGTCCATCTTTAGAAATATTTAAGGTAAAAAAACTTTCTCTCACACAAACTTCCACAAATCGTTTTGTATCTTCCTTCAGATCCAGGTCTTTAAACTTGTTAGACCAAGCTGACTAATCCATGCGACCCTGACGACATGGACTGCGCCACACAGTTTGGCTTGTACATTTTCTTTCCTATTGCGGTAATGCACTATTTTGGTACAAATCTGGATCGTCGTTTTTCCGTTCCGGATTTCTGGCCGACCAAGCAGCAAAGTCACCAAATTCCGTTTGATCGTGATGAATTACGCGCGGAACGAGAACGAATTCGCAAAAAACGTCAACAATTACTTGATCGTAAACGTCAAGCTTCTTCCATGCCTCAATCGGATATTTCGTCATGAGTTGATCGTTATTATTATATTACCATTATACACACAGATATGCTAGCTTTAACTTGATTTGACGTTTGTGTATGCTTTTACATTATGACCTCGTGTCTCTAATTTTTGAAAAAATTGTTTTAAGATAATATCCATTTCATCGTTTAATTGCACAAGTTGATCCTTCTTGGCTTCCCATATTAAATCAGCTTTTTTAACATTTATTCCAAATTTTTCACATACCAGCTTTAACGTAGTGTTCAATTTATCTGGTTCCGTATATATCATTACCTCCCCAGAACTGCACTCTTCTATATCCTGCACACCAGTTTCAATACCCCATTCCAACATTTCCTCTAAACCAATCTCATATTTATCCCCTAGATTATCAATCATTATACGTCCTCTGCGATCAAATAAGTAAGCCGTTGCCGTTATAGTACCACCGAAGTCTCGTATAATTCGCCTCAATTCACCAAGCTTTTGTAATTTATTTGTTGCATGACATTCGAGTATTAGAGCCATTGAAAAGGGTAAAAGTGCTTCTAACTGGACATTTTCACCAGAATCTACTTTAAAATTACCTTTTCCACGCGCAATGGCAGCTTCAATCAAACTTTTCGGCACAGCCGCTTTTTTGGCTTTGGTAATCGCGGGTGTGAGACGGACGCTGCTGTTTGCTTCGCCGTTATATTCACTTTTACTTGCCATTTCGATATCTTTAAGTAAATTATTGAATAAATTATTCTTCATCGCGTCATTTTTGCCTTTATCGTGTCGTATCGTTGACCAACGATTGTGTCCTGAGGCCAATTTTCCCATCCATCCAAACCCGCGCTGCCCGCCATTGAGCTTTCCCCCATGTAACAAATGATTCCATCCCCGATATTTTAAAACTCCAATACCTCCTCGTTGAACTTTCATATTCCTTTATTTCCTTAGGCCTAATTATTACTTTAAAAATAGTTAAACATATCTTCTCAAACCATCCCATCACCAAATTTCCTTCGCCATCATCTCTTCCTTCCATGCCTTTCTCGCTACATCACGTGCGAATCACTCTGCCCCACCCAACTTTTATGACGTCACACACCTCCGTACTGTAGCTGCGTATACAGTGCAGCACGTGATTTCATCAGTATAATCCAGCTTGCCTTTAATGGGTGTATTTTAGAGTAGATGGCTGATGATCATCAACTGCTTTCCCCCGCGTACACTCATTCATGATCAAGCATGATTTATCGTTGACATCTCTTGTATTCGGTTCAGTGCAAAGTGCTAATTGCCAATACCGTTGATCTCAAAATGCCTTTACTCTCTTTACGATTTTCTCGCGTATGTTATTAAGTGTTCTTATTTCTCTTACACTCTTCACGATTTATTCCATTACTTTCATTTTGTAAACATATGTGTGTACCTTTATACACATTTATTTGTCTAAACACTATTATTTTGTCACACACAGACGCTAATATTGGTTAATCTTAAAGATACGCAATCACCTACTTATCAATTCCTCGCGGACATTTTCATCATCGCGTTTTTTTCGTCAAATTATAACAAGCAATCCATTACGCGCTACTTCCGCCAACGGTATAATTTCTCGCAAATACCCCGTAATCGATCATGAATACGATGCCATCGTTGTCGGTGCAGGTGGTTCAGGTCTGCGTGCCGCTTTTGGTTTAGCTGAAGCTGGCTTTAATACTGCTTGCATTACAAAACTTTTCCCTACTCGCTCGCACACTGTTGCCGCACAAGGGGGAATTAACGCCGCCCTCGGCAAGTATGTCATACATCTACATGCACCTAATTTACTACCGCTATGTTCCGCTAAATCAAACTTTTTTAAAAAATCGTTAGCATGCACGAAGATGACTGGCGATGGCATATGTATGACACTGTTAAAGGCTCCGATTGGCTTGGTGACCAAGATGCCATTCATTATATGACTCGAGAAGCCCCCCGAAGTGTCATCGAACTCGAAAATTACGGCTGTCCCTTTTCACGGACTGAGGACGGTAAAATGTACCTATCTTTCTATTGCTGGAGCTATACACAATTCGTGACACGCCAGACTAACCCTCTTAACAATTGTCATCCTTCAGATATCAACGAGCTTTTGGTGGTCAGTCCCGTAATTATGGAAAGGGCGGTCAGGCTTATCGATGTTGTGCCGCCGCCGATCGAACTGGTCACGCTCTACTCCATACACTCTACGGCCAATCTCTACGTCACGATACTAAATACTTCATTGAGTTTTTTGCTCTTGATTTAATCATGGAAGATGGGGTTTGTCGTGGTGTTATTGCATATAACCAGGAAGATGGAACATTGCACCGTTTCAAAGCTCACAATACTGTCCTTGCGACGGGGGGTTACGGTAGGGCGTACTTTAGCTGTACTTCAGCTCATACATGTACGGGAGATGGTATGGCAATGGTAGCACGGGCCGGACTCCCTAATCAAGATCTTGAATTTGTTCAATTTCATCCGACGGGTATTTACGGTGCAGGTTGCTTAATCACTGAAGGAGCCCGTGGTGAAGGAGGCTACCTGCTCAATGCTCAAGGAGAGCGATTCATGGAACGTTATGCGCCAACCGCAAAAGATTTGGCGAGTCGTGACGTAGTTTCACGGTCCATGACTCTCGAAATCCGTGAAGGTCGCGGAGTCGGACCCGAAAAAGATCATCTCTATCTTCAACTTAGTCACCTTCCTGCGGAAGTACTCCACGAGCGTCTACCGGGCATTTCTGAGACAGCAGCTATATTTGCTGGAGTCGATGTTACTAAACATCCAATCCCGGTTTTACCAACTGTGCACTATAACATGGGTGGTATTCCCACACGATATACTGGTGAAGTGATAACACTTGATGAAAATGGAAAAGACAGAACGGTCCAGGGTTTGTTCGCGTGTGGTGAAGCAGCTTGTGTATCAGTACACGGTGCAAACAGACTAGGCGCAAATTCATTATTAGACTTGATTGTTTTCGGTCGGGCCGTGTCGCACAAAATTCGCGATACCTCTAGTCCAAATATGCCTCACAAACCATTCGAGTCAGATGCTGGTGCTAATTCCATATCAACACTAGACAAAGTTCGTACAGCAGATGGGAGTAAATTAACCTCTGAAATACGTTTGAACATGCAAAAGGTTATGCAAACGGATGTTAGCGTATTTCGAACTCAGGAATCACTAGACGAGGGTGTCGAGAGAATCAAGTTAGTCGATAAGCAGTTCGATGACGTCGCTACACGCGACCGCGGTATGGTGTGGAACACAGATCTAGTTGAAACGCTGGAACTCCGCAATTTATTAACGTGCGCGTACGTATTGAATTTAGCATTTCGCTTGGTGAACGTTACTAACACCGACATAATGGGTAAACAGGGTACAAACTGCACATGCTGCGTCGAACCGCAAAGAATCGCGAGGAGCTCATGCGCGGGAAGATTACCCGGATCGAGATGATGAGGAATGGATGAAGCATACACTAACATGGCAGCCCGACCCTCATGGGCCGGTTAGCATAGGATATCGAGCTGTGACTAGCACAACGCTGGATGAAACTGAGTGCAAATCTGTGCCGCCGGCGAAGCGTGTGTATTGATTAAAGGGAAAATTTGTATGTTGACATAAGATTTAGCAACGATCCGGTACGTATTCTTGTGATGCCCGTATACACTAAATCAGGCATACTTGTCATTCGTTCATTACACCATATGATGTAAGCCTGAGTCTTGAAAATTTTATCGTCCGATGGTATAATTTGGTAAGGCCAGATTAGTCCTGTTTGCAATTGGGAGAGACCCAGCAGTATCTAGCTACCACTACTTTTAAATAAATTATTTTCCAGCATTTTTAAAGTTGAAAGAATGAACCCTTCTGGCGTACTGTAGAGGATGATATTTTTAGAGTAGGATGAAGGTTAGGTGAACGGAAAACATTAAAACAAGAGAATTGGAGGGTGTGTGTGCGTGTATTGTAGTAAAAAATTAGATAGAGATAAACGGAAAGGTGGAAAAGCCGTTTGAAATGGTAGAATGACGTAACAGGAGGGAGAGCTTAGTGGTTGCGGGGAAGGGGTGAAAAGCAAGGGTGAAGGGGGGTAGACGGTGATGGGGCGGGGAGCAGGGTAACAGAGTGAAACATGAAGATGAGTTGATGGACAAATTAAGAGTCAAGAGGGTGGTGAGACGGAATGGTAGAAGAGTATCACATAGCTAACGATAAACTCGTATGGGAAAGTGGGCGTGAGTTAGTGACCAAAATTATGCAGAAAGAGCGTATAGGGCAAGCAAAAAATGGAATAGTCGGATAAAGGACGGTGAGGTGAGAGGGGTTTGTGTGTGAGGAGGTGAAAAAAATGACAAGGCTACAAGGTAGGCTAGGCATGAACGAGTTGACGTAAAATAATTGACGTTAGACTAAGAGATATGAGAACAAAGGGAGGATGAAAAGTCCGCCAACGGTAAATCGAGGCAAAGTTAATGCACTTGATCACTACTGATACGCGCACGAATGTTGATACTATTGAGTTGGAAGATATATTGAATTTGTTTAAGGCAATATTAAAGGGCGTGCTTAGCGGCAGTGTATGATACCGTATTGCAAATCAGTTGATCAATCGGTCTACAAATTCGCCATTTTGCCATCTTGGTTTTTTTCTCCATATTGATCGATCATGAACCAGATGCGAGTGTTATGACGTTTAGGAAAAGAAATTTTGCACCAAGGTCACCCAGTGTGTGCATCGATAGAGCAAGGCATTACAAATAAATAGTTAGCGTAGTTAAATTGAATAAAAAACTTTTGAACTAATCTAAGACGAAAGAGTCAATTTGACGGGAGGAAAACAAAAAAGATGGTAAAGAAAAAGTTTGAATGTGAAAAGGAAGATTAGCATGTTAGAAAAGAAAAATTATGTGCGCCATTAACTAACAAGGATAAAAGGTATCACGTGTTCAAATGGAAGGCCATACTAACGAAGAGCTTAATCACACTATCACATAATGATTTCTTCGGGAGAAACAGAGTCTAGATGAGATGGGAATCACGTGGTATTTCATAGATCGACAAGTAGTTCGCCTGAACCTCTGGGCAGATTTAGCCGAAGTTTTGGAGGTCACGGGACAGATGAAGGGGGCGGCACGTGATGGAGGAGTTGGAAAAGGATGGACAAAGAAAGATGTAAGATATGGGGAAAAATGGTTCATGGGAAGTTTGGGGGGGAGGAGATAAGTATTAGATTATGGTTTAATAGATAGGTGTACGAGTGCGAAGATAGACTAGTACGTTAACAAGTTAGTGGGTAAAATATTGTCAGCGTGAGCAGGTATTATTGTGATAAGTGAAATACATGATTGGAAAAAGGTCAAAGGTAATATGAATGGGGATATTTAACGAACTATTGGCAGACACCAGATGTTTGGTTGAAAGAGATAAAGAATTTTAAAAGTGGCAATTTTTTGATCTTTAACACGCACTATAGTTAACGGATTAACAGCGCTAGTATGCCGTATCGAATTGGTTAGTTTAAGTGTTCCTTTACGGAAAATTTTTTGTTGCAGTGTATTCGCGAGAATAAAAATTTCTTTGGGGATTTACGAACTATGGGGGTTCAAGTAAGCATAATATGAATTAACGGTGAAGATATTTTGGGCGGTTAATAGAAGTATCACCGAATAAACGAGCGGCGTGTCGTGGAGTCGAATGTGCTAAGTTGGGCGTTAAAATTGGTCGAGATGAAGTTAGGCTAGGAGTATGGGTGAAATTTCAAGAAAGAGGATCTTACCAATGGCGACATTGGTAAGTTAGCAAGGGAATTTTATGTTAAAGTAAGCGTAATTTAAGCATTAAAAGCTACTAACACATAAGATTCCGTATTTACAGGAGTTGCGTAACACCGTCAGTGATTGCCAATCTGAAGCAGGAGATCAACGGTGATGTAGACATGCTTGATGGGTATGCTGAATTACCCGAGGATGCACAAAAGAAATTACGACGGGCTCTAGAACAGGGACATATTGATGATGAAGATTTCAAAGGGGTAGGACCAGTGTGAAGTTATTCCCACATTTCGGGTAACTTTGACCCTTTTGACGTACACAAATGAACTAACGAAAGGAGGCGTAGGACGTGGAAGTAAATCGACCGGGAATGCGCGGGTTTCGCGTAAAACAGGTCAAGCGTAAAGCATCGGATGTAGATGACGATGACGAAGATGAAGAAGCTAAAGGAAAAGAGAAAGATGGTGCTAGGGTAAAGGGTAAGACGAATAAACGGGCGGTAATATCGAAGAATCAAGAAGCAAAGGTATCGGACAAGCCGAGTAAGAAAGCGAGGGGTAAAGAAGTAAAGCGTGAAAAAAGTTTGTGTGATGATAATGATAACGATGACGGGGAAGATAAAGATGGGTGTATTAAGGATCTAGGAGACGAAGATTCATTGTGCTCGTTAACAGAGTCGATAATTACAAGCGTTGGAGAATCAACGAAAGAAGATGAATTGGAAGGGGAGGATGACAGAAGAGTAGCAGATGAGAAGAGGTGTGGGAGGATTAACAAAAAGGCCGGAATAGAGAAAGTAGGAGAAGAAGAGCAGGACGTAAGGAAAGTGAACGGGGCGAAGAAAAAAAGAGAAACTAGAAGAAAGCAGACGAGTAGAATGAAGACTGAACGTGGAGGAACTAGTGAAGAAGGTGATGATAAAGATACAAGGGTAACAGGGTACAGTAAAGAGACATTAGAATCTACAAGAAGCAAGCGGGTGCAAGAGAAAAAGGGCAAGGCGAGAGGGAAAAAATGATTGTGATAGGATAAGAATTTTAATGGGTAGAATGATTAGCACGATGTTAAAAAAAGAGAAAGAAAGTGAAATAGTGAACGGGCAAAAGTATTGGATGAAGGGGTGAATGGATGGAGATGGTATACAGAGTATTAACTTGTAGATTAGCCTGGTACAGAAAAGATTATTTGCTATGTTGAAAAAGACGGAGGAAATTGCAGATGGAGAGAAAATGGTTTGATGCGGAGCGGAGGGAGGTGTTGCTTTGGGATGTGTTGTGTTGCGTTATACGCAAGAGATGCAGCTAGATTTGGATGTGAACACGAGTAGACTTGCACATTTGGGAGGTAAAAATTGAAACAAACTATAGCCAATGTCATAAGAAAGTGGATTAGTTGGGAATAATGAGCATTTGTAAAGGAATGGGACTTAAAAGGAGCAAAATGCTGAGATGGACTTGAATAAAGTGGGAAATGGTTGATTCGAATTTAGCTATATCGTGTCAAGGGTACTCGCAACAACGCATAAAGGAATGAACAGGAGCAATGGCGGCGACGACGATGACGATGCAGGCACAGGCACACGAACAGGAACAGGTACAAAATTCCTTCTTATCATCATAGCATGACAAGTCAAATTCATAGTAAAATGGGAATCATTAAAATTATAAACATGTCAAGTAACAGGGTGTCTGAGCATAGATGAACAATTTTCGAGGTGTAATATAATGCAAGGACTGAATGACTTGATGAATGGATCCATCAGCCAAGCTAAATAAAATTTGCAAATTATCCAACCAAATTTTACTTTCATTAAACCGTTCGTCGGCTAACCCTGTCGGTGTATACGCAAAACCCGCACAAACGAAAAGTTGCCTAATCGGGTAATATTGTGGAATGGTATTTCGAGGGCGGAGGTTGAATGGAATAAGATGGAGACGGGGAAATGAAAGAAGTCGGGACTAAGAAGAGAGAGAAGGATGGAAGTTTATAATTCATTACGTGCATAGATTCAATTGGCGTACATGGAACTGTTAGCTTTAATTGGCTATACTTAATGGCCCGTTCCGGCCAGCCAAAGAAATGCTGGGTTTAGTAGACGGTAGGCAAGTTCATACGTTTTAATCCATAAAGAAAATAAACATATTCCGGACATTACATTTATCATAAAGCGGATGCATATACACATGTGTATTTCTATGATAAGAAATACACCAATCATTAAGGTGTCTATCTACTATTTTCACTAGTAGGTCATGGTGAAATCCCAGAATGAGTGCATCATTTGGTCTGGAGGGCTTGCGGTGTGAGATATTGATTGGATGAGCGGCTTATCAAGGGGAATTTTAGAAGGCGTGTATACTGTTTGAATACTGGATAAAAGTGGAAGACGGGAAAATTTGGAAATATGACACGAATGATGATTGTACTTTTCAAGGGAAGGGTTAAAGGATAGTGTTGAAACGGTTTTTCTTGAGAAAGGGTAGTTGATATCGAAGTATGTGCTTGTGGACACCAAGTGAAACTGACACTAATCTATGAAAGTTTGAACGAAACATCGACGACACTTAAATTTCAATACATCAAACTAATGTAGCGGAGTGACCTTAATGGGTTAAGCTAGGTTGAATAGTGCATGCGTGCGTATACGTGTTTCTAGCAAACTAATTGACCCCAATACAGTAACATGATTGCTTCAGATTTATGCGAATTCAACGAATTGAAATTCCCTTTTTCATTTTTTAAAGTTGATACTTTGATCCATGTTAACGCAGCTCAGCCTAGTTTAAAGTATTGTTAAAACGTTCAACTCCACTGCCAACTTGTACCAAACGATCGACCTGACCCAAAGGAAAATCCATCGAATCATTGTATAAGTTGGGTTTTGCCAAAGCGGATAAATAATATTCTTATTGCCTAGATTACCATGAGTTTTATACTGCTTCCGTAGTATTAGATTTGAGGGGTAAGGAATACTTTGGCTTGGTTGGATGTAGCTACACGAGTACAATAATTTTTCTTGATAAACTACTACCTTTTGTGCACAGTTGTATATTGTACAAAAGTAACCTCCATTACTCCATAACTATACGTCCACTCATATACATACTTGAGAAGACAGGCGCATCCGGGAAAACGTTGTGCAGAATTTGCGGTGGTTAATACACAGATTTGTGCAGAGTAGGCATAATTAGTCGTAATATGATCAACTGATTTCTGGTATAATTAATGGTGGTCTTGAATACATGTCTAAGCAGGGATAAGTATTGTAGGGGGAAATATCTTCCTTTAGTATACGTATGCTTGTCTTGATGAAGATACTCTTGGGTATTGTATACACGTATAATCTAAATAATGTGTAAAGGTAATTTGAGTACACAGTGTGTACGAGTGTCTAGATGTCTAGGTATGGAACGTTTAAATATAAGTACCTTTCAAGGAAAAGTGTGGTTCGCTTTGATGCTATCATTGTAGCTATTACCATGACAGGAGGTAAACAAGCTAGCGTTAACTACATTGACATTGTTTCAGATGAAAATAAACTAGCAAGATTTTACAAGTGGTGCAGAAAGTGAAAATCTCTACATTACATCATAAATTACAAGTGAGCATAAGCGTTTGGACAAGGCGTCTTTCTCAAGAGTACAAACAACATAATACCTAACATTTAACGTGCGAGAGTTACATTTTACGTTAAGAGTTATCCAATGGAAATGCAAATGGAAATTTGGATGAGTAGGCGATCGATCATTTAGATTATGTAGATGATAAAATATGTGGTTATTATGCACGATAAAAGATGGTAATCTGTGGCGTACAAGTTAACTATTGTATTTACGTATTTACAAGCACAGATTGAGAGTTATTACGACGGTAAGGTTAGGGTCGGTCGTATGATTATAATTACTTGTAAGTACGTATGTGTGTGTGTGTGTGTGTGTGTGGATGAGTATGGGTAAAATCTTAAAAAGGGAAATATATGATAATTTTACCAGATATGAACAATGAAAAGTTATTATTAAGTATAGATTGACCACACAAGTAAATGCCCCTCTTTTCCAATAGCGTAATATGTCATACGATGACGCTAAGATTGGTTTAGAGAATAGACAAAGTTTAACCTCAAACAAGAAAAGATAGGATAAGTCCTGGCTTAAATGGAGGAGAGAGCGAGCGGGTGGCGGAGGTAAAACAAATTGAGACAATTGTACAGGAAAACTTGCAAAATTATATTGATACATGCACGAAAGCAGGCAAGCCAGCCGACTTGTGTGTAGTGCTGACACTAATGTGCTATATGATCGGAAATCGCTTGATACGTGAGGGGGAGATGTAGCACGTTGTATGGTTGGAGTTTGGAAAGAAACAATTAGCACTGTCAAGTTGATCGGAGGAATTTAATGGATATGATGCGATAACAATTGGTAAATACAACTGAAAGACGTGGGCTAGCATTAAGAAGGAGTATGTGAAAACAGGTGATGGAGTACGGGCAGTAATTCGGCAATGAGGTGATGAGATGAGGTGAGAGATAGTATAGTATAGTGTAGTATGATAATGTAAAGAAAAGTGTTAAAGGACAATGATATGACATGAGTAAATTTGACATGATTAAATGATACACAAATCCATGCCGTGCCATGCAAATATTGAGGCAAAGGTCATGTCTCATTGCCTAAGTTGATGAAATACACGAACGGATGATTAAAGCGATGAAATATTTGGATAAATTAACGTATACGTACATAAACACGTATCTAAATAATTCGCAGAGATTTAATCCGAGCCATTTATGCCCAAGGGTGGAATGCCCGTTCCAGGCGGTACAATAGCGTATAGGATGATATGTATGTATATACAATACATAACATAGGGTACCAAGATGGGATAGTTTACGTGAAGGAGGAAGAGAAGATGAAGAGTAATATTACAAGATAATAGAAGTAACTATTAACGATTAATAGTGACTTTGAGTGTGTTGTAGCAAATCCTAAGTTACCGGATACTGGCCAGCAACTCTCCACTAACTTAACTACACACCACTACACATAACCACAGACGGAGGGAACCTACTCGAACCAAAACCTCCCAAATAATGCTCCCGCTTAACTCCCTTGCTTCTCGCAATGCGCTTAATACTTACCACATCACCTTTACTCACATTCTCTTGCCATAACCCTTTCCGCTCACCTGATCAATCCACTCTGCATCGCGCAATTTCGTGCGAATTGCCTTAATTGGAAGTAACTATCCTCGTACATGCCCTACCAACACTCTTTCCCTTTCATGCCTGACTTCGTCTCATCTTCTCCCCTAACTCCTCCATTGCTCTTACCCTTCTTGGCTGCTCCTTCCCCCTCACCATCTCATCTGTTCTCAGAAAATCCCTTGCTTATTAAGGTCCCATTTCTTTAAATTCCTTTGCTTCCCCTTTGCTTTACCTTGGGATTTCTTTCCTTGAAAATTCTCTGATATTCCGCCTTTCGGCTACTCTTTTTTGCTTAATGGTTCCGCTACTTCGTCTCTTGCTGTACTAGATAACCCAGCTAATCATAAATCCTCTACTTTTCGTCTGCTCTGTGCTTCATTAAATTTTCCAATAATTTATATAATTCATCATCTCAAAAATCTTTTTTTTTGTTTTCCCATGCTCGTTAAAATGTTTCTTTTATAATTTCGTGATTTTTTTTTCCTTAAAAAACTTATCTCCCTCCCCTCCCTTCACGTTCACCTCTATGAACTAAACTGGCTTTAGTTCTGTTCATCTACCTAACATAACATTCATAACCAATCGTACTCCTCCCATTCACTCATTATCTTCTCTTCTTTTCCCACTTACTCCCTTGCTTGTTCAACCTTTCTTTCAACTTAATATTTCCTCTCCCTCCCCCCCTCTCTGTAACTTCATTTACATCCCATCTACATTTTAATTATCATGCCTGTCCTCGATATTTCCGATTTAAACGTCGTTCTGTCTGTTCTTGGTGCTTTCATCGCTATCTATGGATTCATTTCCGTAAAAATTAAACAAGTATGGTATCTTGGAGAAGCTTTGCCTGCTGTAATCATCGGCATAATGCTCGGTCCTATAGCTGCTCGATTCCTCGATTCGTCAAAGTGGGGAAGTGCTATTCCTCTCCAAACCCAAAAGATAACTCTTGGTTTATGTCGTGTCGTTATCGGAGTTCAACTCGTCATTGCCGGATTTCAACTCCCTGCCAAATATCAGCTTAAAAGATGGAAAGAAATGCTCATTTGTCTGCTCCCCGTCATGACCGTTATGTGGTTATGCACAACTGCCTGCATTTTTCTTACCATTCCAAACCTTTCTCTATTAGCTGCTCTAGCTATCGGTTCATGCGTTACCTGTACCGATCCTATCCTCTCCCAAGCTGTCGCCAAAGGTCCTTTCTCCGATAAATATATTCCCAGAGATCTTCGTCAAATCATCTCCTCTGAAGCAGGTGCCAACGACGGTTTTGGCTTTCCATTCCTCCTCTTCGCTGTTTACTTAATACGCCATGCAAATCTAGCCGATGTTAAGTTCAAACCTGCCGAACCAATTTCAAATACTGTTTCCGCTGCTGCTGCCGCTGCTCAAAGGCTTATTCCTCGCTCCGCCGAAGAAGAAGTAGGTCGTCTCGGTGGTGGTGTCGGTAAAGCTCTAGAGCAATGGGTCGTCGAAGGTTGGCTCTACACAATCCTCTTAAGTATCGCTATCGGTGCCATTCTCGGTTACGCCAGCATGCTTTTAATCGGCTTTTCTCTAAAACGTAAATGGATTGACGGTGAAAGTTTTCTCATGTGGCCTCTTGCTTTAGGTGTACGTTTTCTATTTTTTCACATCTCAACCTCCTTCCCTTGCTAACCTTCCTTTCTAGCTATTTACTATCGGTGTCTGTGGTCTAATCGGTACCGATGACTTATTCGCTTGCTTTGTGGCAGGAAATGCTCTGAACTGGAATGGATTTTACGCTCAAGAGGCTGAACGTCGTCATGATGAGTTAAATAATTCCCTAGATGTCCTTCTTAACTTTGGTGGCTTCATGTTCATCGGTACAATCATTCCATGGCGGGAATTTAATTCCCCCCAGATCACCGGAATAACACTCGGTCGATTATTTCTCCTCGGATTCCTCATATTAATCTTCCGAAGAATCCCTGCCATTCTCATGACATACAAGCTGATGCCACGCGTTTGTCGTACGTGGAAAGAGGCATTATTCATGGGTTACTTCGGCCCAATCGGTATGCTTCATTTTTCTCCTTACTTTTTCTTCGTCTTATCCCTCTCACTAACTTGTTTTTCTATACACTCAGGCATTGGTGCGGTGTTCTACGTTGAGCACACCCGACATCTCTTTCCTCCTCCTGGTGAGGCTAGAACTGCCGAAGAAGATAATCTCACTCGTGCCATGATTCCAGTAGTTTACTTCCTCGTTCTATTTTCCATTATTGTTCACGGCCTGTCAATTCCTGCCTTGGACGCCATATATACATGGCGTAAAGTTCCTCCAATTATCGATGAACATCCCGTTGAAATAAGTATTCGTTCCAACAACGAAGCTATCCCCACCAACGCCGTCGTGGATCCCAAGCGCCGAAGTGTTCTGCTCATGAACCGTTTCAATAGTCCGTTGTCAATATCGCCAATTCCAACTACTAACGATAATAACAGTGAGTCGGGTGATCAGTCGATTTACTCTCCGCCACTAAAACCGTCTGTAGACGGACAGTATCCTCCTTATTCATACGGTAAGGGTGAACCATTTTGAAGGGTTTAGATATTGGTTGGATTGCGGAGCGAACAGGTGTAAACGGATTTTGATAGCAATGAGCAACATTTGCAACCTTCAAGAAAAATTCTCTTACGCTTTCACTGCTTTATGTTTCCTTACTACTACTTATCATAACTCAACAATATGATTGTAGATCTGGTCTTTACTTATTGCACCTAGCAAGATTGCATAACTGTTTGAAACTACCATTTTTTTTACGAGTCAATTCCACCGTCATAATCTCATTAACATGCACCACCAATTATGCATACAAAATTCTTTTTACCGTCTAATCTCTTTCCACATTATGCCATGGTTTCCATCCACATCCAACATACGTACTTTCCCACTACGATATCCTTCTAGTAAAACAAAGTATTATAAATATACGGCCTACCGTTACTGACTGCCAGGTAGTTCGCGCCTTAGTGCGGTTAGAACGCTAGTCCCTTCGTTGTAGCAAGACTTGTATTAATGAAACTTGATGAGACTGCTTTATTAAGCACCTGAGTAAACAAAAACCGCCAAGTAGGTTAATTTATGATACTCCTGGTAATGTGAAACGTTACTTACATTCTAGTAAATATTTGGCAACGTTATCTCTCGAGTTTATCTCTTATTCCCGAAACACTGCCACATTGCCATCCTTCCCCTTCCGCCCAAACTCTTCCTGGATCACGTTACCTTCGCCCCTACCTTGTCTCAACACGTGCTCTCTCCATTTGGCGTGTTTACCTAAGAAGCGTTGACTTGACATAGCAGGGAGTGTATACATATTAGCTAAATGAGTTAGAAAGGGGTTTTAAATTGATCATAAGTTTAGAGATATATGGGCTTATGTATGCGTCGTTGATAGCTCTGTTAATGTGTATAACTTGTGATTATGCCGAATAGGGTTTTTTATTGGACTTTACACTTACCTATTCTGATTATATATTTTTTTTTGCACTATACAGTACAATATTTATATGCCTCACCACATTCATGTTCCTAACATATTACATCACCAATAATAAATACATTTCCTATGTTATAATCATCCATTTACAATCATGTCTATTTACCATTTATTTGCACTTGCCACACCATAGATTCCTTCGTTCTAAACTTTGCTAATCATCACGTCATAACTTTCTCATTTCCCTCCTTCCTATCACGTGTCTCCCTCTATCTGCAACACAATTTGTGTCGGACTTATATAATCTGTTCTGGTTCGCGTCACAGTCACCGCCACCTCCTCATTGTGAATTGGAATGTAATTTACCCTTTCCAGCCTCTTCTTCTCTCGCTTAATCTCAAAATCCATTACATAAGCTAGCTCTTTCAAATCTTCTATAAATTGACCTTCATCCCCCACTTCCGTCTGGACATTAGGTCTTTTGTTATCGATACCTCGTTCCATTTTCATTAGAGGTCGGGGGATATTCATAGCTTCATGGTTGGCGTACAAATTATATAGGATTGCGAAGTGGTCTGTGGTATTGTGCCTTTTTATCCTGCCTTAACATTTTCACGTTTTGTGATAATGTTGGTGAAAAGTTCAGAAGTATCCTAGGATCTTCCAAAAACATGTATTCCATTTGGACTCGGATGCCCTTCTCGCTTTGATATGTACCTATTCGACTTCGCCATGTTGCAGTTCTTTTTGTCGTTTGGGTATTAGGCGGAGTTTAGTGAGATTATTTTACAAAAACTCCTCCCCTACCTCGCCTGTTTGGCCTTGGTCGCTGTTTACTGCGTGAACGATCTTCCGTTTCCTGTTTAATCTTTTTTGAAGCTTATCTGTGCTACGTGAAGCTCTCCCTCGCCTCATTTCATTCGCTCTCCTAATTAATTTTGAATGTGAAGTTTTGCTTCACCCTCCCTCAATGCTGGGAAACATGAAAATGGCGGAGAACTCTCCTCGTTTTCGTGGCTTGTTGTGAAATTAAGTTTGTTTTTATTCTCTTCCCTCAAACTTTGTTGCAACAATCCAAGTTTTTTCGTTCATTTTGGTTCTCACGAGTCAAAATTTCTAGCCGTTAAATGATCTGAACCGGGTCTTAAATGTGGGATTTGTATTCTCTGGAATCAGGAATGGTTTCGGCGTGTACTTCCTTGCCCGGGGCACCAGACATCACGCGAATGTAGCCATAACTCTTTACCTATAAATGTATTCGTTACTGAATATTTATGGTAAAGTTTACGCTCAGTTATCACATTTACTTGCACTTTGCCCATCATCCAACTCTTTGGTCTAGTGCTGCGGCCGTGATCGAAGTGGGCGCCAAGTGAACTTGTGATTCTTTCCTTTATGACCATGGCTTCCAATGGGCTTGAGAATGCTTCCGTTTTCGCTCATTATTCCGATCCGCAAGTGCAGCCTCGAGGGAAACTTAGTTGAAGGGACTACTCCCCCTCGTGTCATCGTGCTCCTCGACGAGGAATGGTTGGATATAGTCAGTTTTAAATAAATTACCCAATAAAATTGACTGCTCGGTATCTGGGAGGAAAAGGGTAACCACGTAAAAGTGACCCTTTCAATTGGCTCACTGTAAATTTCTTTCGGATCTTCGCATATGTCCTTACGTTCTCCCCTGCTTCAGTCGTTCGGATAATTATATGCCTCAATGACATTTAGGACGAAAGTTCTATCTTACAATGGGTACGCAGCCCTGTAGATGGTGTTGCCTCCGACAGAGGCTTTAGGTCGTGATGAGAGTTGCAACTGGCCTCGCGCCAGTTGCTGGGAATGTTGAACTTCGTAATTGTCAGGAATTGCTCAAGTTTGCGCTTGTACAATTCCTACTTGCGCGTTGGTCAATGTTTGGTTCTTATTCATGATTGCACCCGTTGGGAGATAAGAATTCTCGCCCCCTTCTACTCACGAAAATGCGCCCCCGTTTGAGGGCTATATGGTTGGTCTCGATCATGGTTGTGAGGGTTTGGCGAGTTTTACGGACTGGGTTATTCTACATTAAAAATATTATTCCTTGCTTGATGATTTCATTGGCAAGTCACGAATTAGTATTTTGATCGCAGAGTAGTCTAGTGTTGCAGGCGAGGAGCCAACCTCGTTAAAAATCTCCCGTCAGGGACCCTGGTGATGTGGCGTTTTGTCGCTTTTTGTCTGCACCTCTACGTGGTACCAGGGACTAGTAGCTCCCCTAATGTTAGTTACGGAGTGAAGCCAAGACAGACAAATGTAGTTTAGCCAGTATATTAGTTAAATACAAGCTTAGTTTTCCAATTCGTGGAATCTTTATTTTCGTACCGTGTCCGATTGTAGCGTAGCGTAGAGCCATTTGATTTCTCCCTTGCGTATCAGCATTTATGAAGTTGCTAAGCTTTGGCGTGTAAGCCGGACAAGGCAAGACGAACTTGAAAACGCTCTTGCTTCTGAAGGCGCATTAATTTGAATCGCTCAAAGTCGGTAAGTTGAGTTTTTGGAGTAGGTTTAGCAGCCTCTGATCGGGCCTTTTTCTCGGCCCATTTTTCGTCAATGTTTGCTTCATTCCAGTGGCGCCTCAGGGGACCAGTTCGGATTCCGCGGGGTAGGTCGGGGATAACGAAGGACGTAAGTGAAAGTGCACTCAGAGGGGCAGCATGACGAGAAATTCCTTCATGAGGTGAATCTATCAAGACCTAAACCAGCGTAAGTATAATTAAATGGGACCATAAAAGGAAAAACGTACGCGTCTGTGATCAATTATTTCAACAATACAAGCTATATGACCAGCTAGTGGACCGGCAACGTATTTTACAATACGGCCTACCTGAACGTAACGCCATTTACAATGAGAAATCTTAATTTCGGCCATGTTAAATGCGAAGAATTAAGTTTATTAGTGCGGACAGGAGAACTGATAAAGGCAGAAATAATGGACGATAAAAGTAAAAGGAGCGCGAAGAAACCAAATGTCAAGAAGGCTGTACCGACGGTGATGATGCATATACGGATCGCAGCTGGGCAAAAAACAAGCGAAAAGATTGTGCATCACGTGCCATGATAAAGAAGATGAGTCAGCAGGCGGGAGGGAAGGGATGGATAGACGATAATGTTTGGGCTAGTATACATGTACGCATACGCATACGCATACGCTTTCGTACACGCATCGCATACGCACAGGCATACGGGAAAAATGTTAAGAAGGGCGTCGGGAAGTTCTAACAATGAAGGAAAAGCGATAACGAGCAAGGGGATGGAAGAGTTAGTAATACGGGCGACGGACGAAAATTTAACAAGTGAGAATTGGCAAGGGATTTTGAGTGTTTGCGATGGGGTCAACGGGAGTTGGAGTGACGAAAGGGTAGCGCGGGCAACGGTATACGCGCTGGTGAAGCGACTAGCGCACCGGAGTGCGAACGTTCAAATGTATACGTTGGAATTAGCGAATGCGTTAACGGAAAATTGTTCACGGGTGATGCACGCGGAATTAGCGTCTCGCACGTTTACGGAAGCTCTGGCGAGATTAATGGCGGATTGGAATACGCATGCACGCGTTAAACTGCGCGTACGGACACTGGTTCACCGATGGGCAACACCGCCGTCCGGCGTTTATGCAAATGACACACACTTGGCTCTCGTACCCGAATTACACGCCAAGTTTAATACCCTTTATCCGCACTTATCACCCGTTCCCGATACTCCGCCGTGTAAACCAGATAAAACTTTGTTATCCCAGGAGGATCGTCAACGTGAGGAACGCGAACTACAGCTTGCTCTAGAATTATCTTTACGCGATGCTAAAATATCTGATGATTCATCTGTTCGTTACTATCATGACGATGCAGCTTCTCCTTCAGCTCGCGTGTCTACACCACTGACAAATCCTACCGCTTACACTACCCCCGTTAATCCTGATACTGATTATGTTACTGTGCCTGCTCAAAATTTTACACGTTCTGATAATACTGCTGTGACTTCGGCTACCACGGCTGCTACGCCCTTCTTGGCCATACAATCGGGAACACGCGCAGCCTCGGTATCGCGGGTTCGCGCACTTTATGATTTTACGCCGACGGATCCAGGTGAACTTGAGTTTCGACGTGGTGATATAATTACAGTCTTAGATTCCGTTTACACGGATTGGTGGCGTGGCACACTACGGGGTAACGTGGGCATATTTCCTTTGAATTACGTTGAATGTGTACCGGAACGTTCACGCGAGGATGCTGAACGTGATGCACAAACTGAAGCGGAGGTTCTTGCCCAAGCTGATAACGTGGAACAGTTACTTGCTTTATTATCCGCCCAAGCCAGCGGTAGCGAAACAGCTCTCACCGCCCGGGATGCTGACCAGGTTACGGCTCTTTATCAATCCGTTGTAGCCATTCGCCCCAAATTAGTTGAATTAATTGGAAAGTATTCCCAGAAAAAGGAAGAAATTACCCAACTTAATGATAAATTTATCAAAGCTCGCCGTGAATACGAAGCGTTACTAGATGCATCAATGGCAACTATGCGTTAGGTTGACGCGGCGGCAGGGTACGAGTTAGCGGAAGGTTATCTACCGTGTAGGCACCCGAAAACTGGAAAAGAGCAAGTGATAAAAATAAGGGAAGGGTGAGACGAAATGAATTGAGTATAATACGCTAATCACATCGAATCGAGCGATGCGTTCGTTACGGCAGTCGTGTACAATAGATTATCATTGATAATTGAGATGAGAAGATTGTGTCATGTTCGTGCAGGTTTTAATCATATTTTTCATGTTGCGGATTTGCGAAAAAAACCACGATTCCCAAAAAACCCTTTTCGTGCGAGTGCATAAAACTTACACAGAAAGCAAAGCCAACTTTATTCCACCTCCTTAACTTGTTCCGCTTGCAGCGGACTTTTTCCGCCGTTCATCCGCGCGCGCTTCTTGAGCCGCGCGTACAAGTGGCGAAAGGGAAGACAGAGGTTCGGCGAGTTCGATGAATGGATGCTGGAGGGGAAAAAGCGCATGATTGGTTAGACGGAAGGTTTATAACATTGCATGTAAGGGTAAAGGACAACTTACTCGGAGTAAATCGTGCGCGCTGGCACGTTTTTCAGGATCGACTTTTAGAGCAAATTGTAGAAAATCGTTGAAAACTTGACTGAGATTATAAGAGTCTTTGATGGTTGGCGTACCGTTCGTGGCGATTAAAAAGAGGGCACGGAGTGGGCTCTCGTTCAGGTATGGAGGTTCTCCTTCAATCATTTCAATGGCCATGATTCCAAGTGACCAGATGTCTATTTTCCTACCGTATTCCTTGCGGGTAACAACTTCTGGAGCCATCCAGTACGGGGTTCCTACCATTGTAGTACGTTTGTTGTGGGTTTGGTCGATTTGAGCGCAAAATCCAAAGTCCGCTGTCCCGGGAACGATGACGTTAATGTTAGGTTTGAATGAAACAGAAGAACTCGACACTTACTTAGTTTGATATCACCATTTAGAGAGAGTAAAACATTGTCAGATTTGATGTCACGATGTATTACACCTTTCGAATGTAGATGTTGTAAACCGTTTAAAGTCTAAGGGAAGGGAAAGGGAGGGAGGTTAGTATCGTAATACGTATTTAGGCGCATTGTGTAATTTGAGAAAAAAAAGAACTTACTTCCCGACACACAGCGGCGATCTGACCTTCGGTCATGATGTTAAACGTGACAACGTCGGTCAAGCTTCCACCTTCCATGAATTCCATTACAACCCATAAGTCACCCTTAACAAGATAACTGTCCATGAAATTGACAATGTTACGATGTTTGCTTTCCATCATGACGAGGATTTCATTTATTATTAAATCTTTTTTGGGTTGTTGCTCCAGGTTAATCTGTTTAATGGCAACGCATCGATCTGTACCCTGTTCGACGGCAGTAAACACACCACCGGATGCACCTTGGCCAATTTTATTGAAGCTTCGGTATAGAGTGTGGGGATTTTGGGGAGAACAAATTTCACGTAATTTAGTCATAACATCGATCGCATTTAACGTTCTTTCTCTTGGCCTAGGCCGTGATGCTCCACCACCGACGCCAATGCCAGCACCGCCGCCGCCACCACCAGCAGCATATTGATTATTTCTGGCAACTCCAACGAAAGGAGAATGACATGTACCGTTTAATCCCGTGGCATGAGTGGTGGTCATGGGTATAGCGGGCGTAGATACAGAGGTTATTGGATGTGTGTATGAGGCAAAAGTAGAAGTTGCACTCCCTCCTATACATGGGGAAGTTTGGGAAGCAGAATCTAAGCGCGAACAGATCTGCGGTAGTTTGGCGGATAGTGAATGACTTTGATCTGCCCCAATCACCATGGCGGAAGGGTTTGTACACATATCAGAGCCAGTTTCGGTGTACTGGGGGGGAAGGACTATGAGCAAGAACTTCTTCACCGGAAGCCTGGGTGATTACACCTGATTCTTGTGACATGACATTTTGATCGGATTGACAGACAAGATCACTCGGACCTGTATCTCCAAGGGTTGGTGAAGTAGGTGAAGCTGGATAATTTTCATGATTTGGAGGAGTGGTTGATTGAGGGAAGCTTGATTGTTCGAAGCTAACGAGGGGAGATGATGATTGATAAACAATGGTAAGGGGGGGAAGTTGTGATGATGCAGATGGAGATGGGTATGAAGTAGAATTGGGTATAGAGCAAGACGCACCAGAAGAGGATTCCGTCGAGCAGGTAGCGTCTGAAGAAGTGGATGAGGAAGACACGGCAGAAGATGAAGATGCGGTAGAGGGAGATGATGATATGGATAATGAGGGTGGACCGGCTTCCGAAGATGGGGGATATACTGGCAGAATGGCAACTTCGGGGATGTTGGAAGGATTTGCAGGAGTGGACGAAGGGGATAAAATAGAAGGGGAGGAAGTTAAAGGGGGAGCACCGACTGGTGAAGTTGAAGATGAGAGGGGAACTGATGGTGAAGGGCGAAGGTTAACGATTTTTGGGTTCAAGGTGTTGGTACCGGGAACCGGAGGAGGGGCACGTGGATTTTCGAAGCTGTCCTCCCTATTACTGGGAAAGCGAGGACTCGCGGGTGGACTAAGCAAAGCAGCGGGAACGCCAATTGAGGAGAGAGGAGCTGCGGAGTTTAGCGAAGTAGAAGCGTTCAAGGTTGAAGAAGAGGAGGTAGCGGACGTTGAATTAAGCAAATGAAGGGGAGAGGGGGATTGTTGAGCTCTAGCGTGAGCGAATTTGTGCCAGATTTGATCATCTTTGGCACGGGGGTTAGTATTCTCTTTATAGAATCCTACAATTTTGACAATAGCTTCGGGGTTTTCTTCTTGTTCAGCTTGAGAAATTCCATTTTGTTGTAAAATACGTTGCCACTCTTTGGGGAGACCCTGGAAATGAAGAGTAAGTGAATGTGGAAGGAGATAAGAGAGAGAGGATAGGGAGGATGGAGTGTGGAGCAGAGGTTACGCGGCTAGAGGGAGAATACGAAGTGAGAAATTAAAGAATACTTACGGTAAACTGGCCAGTTGCATTGTCAATACTGACATGCGTAACGTGCATAGGATTTGATGGTGTTGAAATGGTAGGGCGTCTGGGAGAATTGAGACCGATTCCTGATATGAAGGCTGAAAATACGCCTTTTTTGACGGTACCGAGCAGGGAAGCAGGCGGAGGAGGATTTGGCAAACGGTCCATAATGATAGATGATGTGCGTGGGAGGAAATGGGGAGGGGGGGTGAGGGGAGAGGAGAGGAGAGGAAAGGGAAAGGTAGGAGATGAAGCGAAAGAAATGAAGAGTTTGCGCGCGTACAGGAAGAGGTAGATGGTGATGAAGTGAAAGGTAAAGAGTAATAAAAGTTGCGAGGGGGGAGAGGGAGAGGGAAGGAGATAAAGTTAACGAAAGTGAATTCACGTTGAATGGATGATTCAACGGAGAATAACAAAGCGGGCGGAAGAAGGTTAGGCGGGTATAAGAGAAAAGCGAGAGATGGAAAGAGAGGTTAGAGAGACTGAAAAAGTGGAAGATTGAGTTGATTAAAGACGAAAGAAAAATTGTTAAAAAAAATCGAGGCAAGTTAAGGGCGGCTTAGTAATGGGATGGTAACAAGATTGGGAGGGGTTGGGGGAAGAGTGAAAGAAATAAGCGAAGAAAGTGAAGGAAGGGAGATGGGAATGGAAGAAGGGGAGGGAGGAAAAGAGGATGATGGAAGATGGTTTAAAGGAAGAGAGGGATATTCTGGGGGAGATTGAAGGGGGAAAATGTGTATTTTGGAGAGGGAAAAAGGGAAGAATAGTTGGGGTGGGGGAGGGGAGGAGGGAGGAGGATTGACGGGTTTGGAGTGGGAGAGGGAATGGAGGTGTTGCTGGTACAGTTACTATTAGTGTTACTATTGCTGCTGCTGCTGCTGCTGCTACTGCGACAGTTGCTGAAGGGGCGGCGGCAGAACTCGCACGCATACTGGGACTAGGACTGACACTGGCACGGGTGGCCGCGGCAGCGACAGCGGCAGCAGCAGCAGCAGCAGCAACAAAATCTCCAATAACGAACCAACATCTTACATAAACAACAATTTAGGTAAGCATTAGCCACACGGTTTTAAGGGGATTTCACATTTCTCAGGGCAAGCAAACCAATCATATCTTCGGCCCACACTATTTAGCAAACCCAGTATACTATTTTAAGCACTAAGAAACCCTAATTACTGCCTTGCCGACCGGTTAACACGCTTGCGCTTTCCAGTTCCGGGAATCACCCTGGTCATGTGACTGCGAGCCAGACGAGACGAGGGGTGGGGAGAGTGCGGGTGGGGAGGGAAGGAGCGGTGGGGAGTTGGTTGAGACGAGACTGTTTGGGGGGGCGCGGCTGCCTCTTGCGTCGGTGAACGAGAGGGTGAATGCGGTGGTGAAGGAATTTCCAAAATGCTTCTATACCGGAATGGGAAGGTAGGAGGGTGAGAGCTGGCAGGGGAGCCAGTGTCTGCTGCTGCTGGTGCTGGTGCTGCTGGTGCTGGTGCTGCTGCTGCTGGTGCTGCTGCTGCTGCCGCTGCCGCTGCGTCCCTCTCCCTTCATCCCAATCCCTCTCTATCAGTTATTGCCTCCCTTCAACCCTCTTCTACTTTCATTCTTCTTCTGTTCCAAACTCTCCCTCTTCTGCATGCTTCATCCCGTCTTTCTCTCTACCCTCTACCCTCTACCCTCTTCCTGCCTACTTTCTCGCCTCTCTTTGTATCATCCCCCCTCCCCTCCCCTCCCCTCCAAAATTATTGTCTCTTGTCTACTCATTCTCCTTTCCTTCAGTCTATCCTACCCAAATCCAAAATTAAACTAGTCTCTCTCTGCCTCCATTATATCTTAATCCTTAAGCTATTCGTCCCGCCCACTCACGTTATCCCTTCAACCAATCTTTCATTGCCCGACAATTATGCCCATTATCATTTTAATCCCCCTTCTACGTTATATCCATTCATGCACAAACTAATTCCACTCTCCCAATTTCTCATTCAAACCTCCATCACTCATTGCCCGTGTACTCACTCTTTGCCCCCTTCCCTTCCCCTCCCCGTCTTAACTTTCCTCTTCCCTTCACCCATCCACTAATACCCATTTACGCTGTTCATTAACTACAATTTACTCACGTCAATCTTGCCCTCTCGTAAATTTTACCCGAAAAATCTCATCTATTCTCCCCACTCGCCTTCACCTCTGTGGTCTATGCCTTGAATTTACAATTTAATTTGCCATATTACTCCTACCATTTCCCCCAGACAAATCTCTAGTAATCATTTGACTTTAAAATCTACCAACACCATATCTCGTGTTACCTCTCAATGATTTGCTGTGGTAGTCTTCAGTTGGTAATATTTCTGTAATGTTCACTCTGGCCCGTATCACTTTGACCGTAATATACCGTATACACGATTTATAACCACCCTCATCGTCAACATAATCCCCTCTGCCCCCAAACGTTTCCACCACTCAAGCATTATCCGACTTCGCCTAATTGTATATAGTGGCCTTCCTTAACCCAATCCGCCTAAACCCTTCCCTCGAGTTGATCATGTACCTCTACATTTACGCTTGCGCAATCCTTAAATTCTTCCCTACCTAAACTTCAACATACCGCATTATCCCTTACTTCCGCCTTGATTTTCCCCAACCGTCTCCTTGATCATCATTTTAATTCTTCCCTTCCCATCCCACTCAACCCAATTAGTACTGATTCGATGTGTGGTGCACTTCCCAGCCAGACTGCCGCACACTAAACTAGTCAGTCCACATACCCAACCCGCTAGAATGTACAAGCCAATTTGGTCATTGCTACGCCCAAACCCATGCCATGAATTCCTTCGATCCAAGGATATTCACCCTTCTCGCCTTCTCCAACTCTACTTTAAATCCCGTTTTGTCGATCTGTCTATACTCCGCTGCAATAGTCGCAGGCATGGACACGGCCACGTCAATGCTCATGCCTATTATTTACTGCATCCATTTTCCTTGTACCACTTGATGTCTATTACACTTCATTCCTCAATTTATCTTCTATCCCTTATCCCGTTTCCGTCTCCGTCTCCGTCCCGTTCTATCGCATCCCATCCCATCCCACTTTATTCTACCCTTTCAATGCTACACTTGATTTAATCAACCGTTCAAGTCTTCTAGCTTCTTACTTCCCTACGTCTATCTGTATCAAACCCCCGACGTCCTGCGTCCGTGCAACTCTAGCTTGCAAGACCTTATATCCATGCTTTTGCTATCCGGGTGTCAATATCCCTTTACCAATTTATCTTGATATACACTCTTCGCTTCGTATTTGAGACACCCATTCGCACCCTGGTTCGACTTACGTGTCAGTCAAGATCACGGTTGTTGATTTCACTAACTCGCACTTTTCACACGTTGCCCAATATTGATACTTCCTACGCTTTTAGTCTGTAGCTGTGTTATTGTATTTGTAAATTCTACCTAACTCCTACGGCAACTAAACCACCTTTTGCCACTGATCAACCCATTAAAACAACCCTCGTAGATCAACTGCTCATTTCTTACCATTTTCTTGCTTACCCCTGCGATTTTTCGCCTCCACCGCTCATCCGACTCTCAAAACGCATGTCCCACTTACTCCGCTGCTTTATGACCATCATGATGATAATAAGCCAAACCTATATTTATTACATTCTATGCCGTTCTGCTGCACAGCACAGCATGGCACGGCACGGCACGGCACGGAACTGTCCTAACATCTTCTGCCGTTATTTATCACATCCTGTGCTTAATTGGCTCCTTTTTACCAGCTAACCTCTCCCTTTCCAATATCTTCATCGGCCGCTAAATTAACCTCTTCGTAATTATTGTTGCTTTAAACTTACTTCCCAGTAGCCTTTCCTCCCATAACAAGCTGAACTAGTCTGTCTACTCGCCATCCATTTCATGCATATCGACACTCGGAACTTCCACGCACATACACACATACACACACACACACACACCCTCTCTCTCTCTCTTTGGCTTAACTTTTCACCGTCTATTCGCTACTGTCCCGTCTCCCTTTGACCCTTCGTGCCTTTCACCGTCTCGTATCCTTCACATTACCGCTCACTTGCTTTCTTGCTTGCTTAGACTCCTTTCCTACACACTCTGCCTTTATCGTATGTATAGTCGTGCTTCACCTTTCCACACACACTCATACTTTCTCTCTTCATGGACTATTCCCCCCATGTTTGTCAGTAACCCTATCTGCATCATCTGTCTTCCTACAAGTATATTCAAATAATTGTCTTATAAGTGCACATTCAGTCCCTCACTTGATCTCGTTAATTCACCGGCGCAAACCTAGTCCTCCAAATTCCCCATAGTGTGTTACCGCTGTGCCCTGATCTCTTAAAATCATTTCCTCCTAAACATATCCCATTTCCGCCAAATCCCCTCCCTCATACATTTCCCAAAGCCCATCTCGTGTGCCCGTATACACTTTTGTACCCGCAAGTTTCCCTTGCCGTAACAGCTCATTCATACATTACCCACAACTTGCATAAACCGTTAATTGATTGACCGATTACATTAAGATAAGGGACTGTGTAAATACCTCTATTTCAATGGATACGAGCTGCTATACTCTAACCTCACTCTAATATACCAAATGACACGCAATCTACTCGCCAGTTTTCCCTTGCTCTTTACCAAAAACAAACTCCCGTTTTCACACATCTACACTTCCACACTTACATGAATCCTTTCCCTTTAACTTATACTTTTTTTTCATATATCCATCCGCTGCACCTGCAACTTTATTACATTCATCAACTCTCGTAAATTTCATGCTGTCTCTACATCCAAATGGCCAGCACGTAATCTGGTCCTTTCGTCAAGCCCGCAAGCCCAGTTTAACTTCCACCTTCCCATGCAACTTGCAAATCTCCACCTAACCAGTTTATTCATTTATTACACCATCCATCCTCTTGTTCATACACTTGGCTAACTCGACTTTATTAACCCTTAACCCAGCTTCATTTTGCTCGTCAACTCGTCACTTTCATTGTCTCATTTTCTTCACAAACCTACGTCTGATTCTCGTTATTATTGCTCATCCTGCTTCATCTTTGGCAATCCTTTACTCCACATTATTTTCTGTCTTTCGGTCTGTCTGTCTGATACAATACTCGACTTGTTCTATACTCATCCAAAGTGACCGACTGACCGCTTGCCCGACGGACTGTCCAACCAACCAACTAGTCAACTAGCCAGTTAACCAACCAACGTATTCCTCGTTCCAACTATTTGGATCCCGTTACTTTCGCTTTTAATTCTCTTTTAATCCGTACCGAAATGATCAACCGTCCATTAAGTTAACCCGTTTATGCTAATGCTCGACTATCGTGCGCATTATCGATAGTACACGCATACGCATACATACACCCACTCACGCTCTGCTATGATGCCAAACCCAAACTCCCGGATATGCGTCGGTAAACGTATGTACTATGCACATGCACGTTAACCCCTCTAAAGCTTGACCGCCTAAACGATTCGCTGGCCTGATCATAAACTACCGTTAACGAGCACTTAAGCTTTGGGTTTGCTCGCTCTCTTTAATATCTCTTTAGCGTCGGGATACTTTCTCCACCATTTTACCCAGTGCTTCATCATCCTATTCTTGCTACAAGGCATCCTCCCTAGTGAAACCTGTAGTTCCAACACCCCTCAAAAAATCCCTTCATTACATGTTCATATATATACGTCTAGGCTAAGTGATTGAGCGCTATCCATTAACTGCTTCGTCCTCCGTTTCATTTCGCCAAAGCCTCCCTTCCACCATAATACTTTATTTACCCTACTTTTCACGACCTGAATAATTTTCCCTCATCATTTCCTCCAATCCCCAACTTTTCTCACTTCAGCCATCCACTATAATCATTACATTGCCTTCTATTCGTACAAATCCCCATCTAGGCAAACTAAGATACCCTCCTTATACCATCCTTGACCTACGTATCACCATTTCATCCTCATGTTAACAAGCTCAAATTTCACTACACTAAATCTTCCCACTCACCCTTCATATCTCTATACACTGCTACCGCCGCTACTATCAACTTTAACTTGAATCTTGATATTTCCTTTTCCATCTAAGCCTTTTTCATGCCCTCCTCCGCACTATCACTTTAAATTTCCATTCAAATTAAGCTTCAATTCGCTTGCTCGCTATCCAAGTCCTTGCCTTCATCATCCCTCCTTATATACACTCTGCTCATCACACTCGTTTGTGATACCAACTGCTCAGTTATTTATCCAATATCCATTTGTCCACTTTAGGCTTCTTATTTACTGTTTATTCGCCGCATGGTGTACAGCATACTGCATCGCCATCGCATTAACACCAAATTCTTTCGTCAAACTAATCTGCGTTAATACATTCATTCTCTACTGAACCCTCTTCCCATCTTCCCCGCTTAATTTCATTCGCTCTTTGCCTTTCGACTTGATCTTGCCCTGCCATGCCCTACTACCGTGCTCACGGGCTTCCTTGAAATCATTTTGCTGATTCGTCTATTCCCGCCTCGATCATTCGACAAACTTCCCGCTGTATTTATCCGAGTAATTCGTTCGGTAGCTCGGATACTTGTTATGCCCCAAACTTCCCCCCTTTCTCCTTCATCAGACATATCCACTCGCCCGTAGTATGTCAACTTGAACCGTAATCTACGTGTGTGTGTGTACATCCACCACATGTACGTAAAAATATCCCTTCGTGAACCTTTCAAGCTGGTACTACCCAACGCTTCAACTCTCTAGCGCCGCAACCATCCAGGCATTACTGGTCAAGCCTAGGCCACACTATGCCAGGCCACAACACTGTAATCCAAGCTATTTCATATCCGCTCCTTAGTAAATTTAAGTGTACGTAGTGTCCATAGATGTATATGTGGGTTGGTGAGTGGAAGAGCCAGCCAGTGAACGAGCCCAGGAGCAAATGAAAGAGTTTGAAAGAAAAACAACTTCGGACAACGAGCAATCCTAAATCCGCCCAAACGCCGCACCGTATCCTCTACATCCCAATCACGCGAACGTGTATACAGGGGCTTTCACTAATGCGCTACGACCCCGGACGTGCACCGAAAAGCCCATGGCCATACGGACGAACAATTGATGCGTTGTCTTTTTACTATGTAACATTCCTTCCTGCGATTGGCATACACCACCATTATTACCCACCCCTACCCCTGGTGATGACTGAGAAAAAGATGGAAAAGACGACGATGAACCTGTCATTGTTGTGTTTTCCCGATCCACCGATTCGTCAGTTGCATTATGCTTCACTCGCTGTATATTTGTATTAGAATTCCCCGATCCTATACCACTTGTGCTCAAAACTCTTCTCGTTTCTACGGAACCCGAATCTCCGTACGTCACTGAACAACCAGCCAATGATAGCGATATTGATTTACTGTTGATGGAGTGTGACGAGTTACCATTATTAACTACACTCCCCCTATCATGAATAGCTTTCAAGGTACTACCAGATAAAATTGTAGCCGCTGTATCAGATCTTGAATCGGGTGCCGATGACTGAGAGTCTAACGAGTTTGTTTGTATTATCGATTGCTTTGACACATCTGACACCGGGCGTGATATTGGAGGTGAGGAAGACGAGGACAGTGGTAATATAGACCCTGATAATAGAGGAGTTACCATGCTTGAATGTGACGCCCTACTACTCCTGCTCTGCGTAGATCTATTCAAGGGCCAATCTTCCGCTACTTCGCTGACTCGTCCTGAACTTTTTCTCGTGCGACTCGTTTTTCCCGGTAAACTTTCTCCTTGTGTGTAATTTACTTCATTGTTCCCTTTGGCACACATATTACTACAATTCATCTTTATGCATTTATGCTCAAAGTCAATATTACCACGCTTTCGAGTTCCGTAGTCCATCTCTTCCGAATTCTGTCCCTGCCTTTTATCCTCAATATTCCTTTCACCTTTCACACTCCGGTGTAGAATACAAAAACTTCCTTTACCCTTTATCTCGTCAAATTGTCGCTCTAGTTGTGGTATACCAGCTTGTTGTTTCATACAATCCGTAGAATAAACTGTCCCTGGCCAGTGGTACTGTATAACAATATCTCGACTTTCAAGAGAAATATGTGAAGCTATCCCAACTGATGCTTGTATAATCATGGAGATCCCGTGTAAAAGGTCGCAAGATGTAGACGACTCTGATTTTAAGTATCCAGAGATTACTTTAACTAACCGTTCTTGCAATGAAATAACTAGCTTTTCCCGATTTCTACCTGACTGAACGCTTGATAAAACGCTTGAAAGTCCATCGATTGTCGTGAGACGCCAATTAGATACTCGTGCTTGTAAGGCGCACATTTCCTCTTTAGTTTGAGGTGCAGGAACATTATCCAAAACGGCGGTTTGGATAGCCTTTAGTTGTATGGATAAATCTGCATCTAAATCAGGATTAAAGTACTTATCAAAGACTTCGTGCATCAGCCAGGCACAGATAAAAGCTCTACCGATAGCCGTCATCTCTTGCTTGCCAGTGGTCAGAGCATCTTGCGTTACGCTGCATTGAAGAAACTCCGGAACGCACTTCCAATCTTTACGTATACTAAAAGCTAGCTGCGATATTAACCCGTCTAACCGGGAAAATCGGCAGATGTACTCAGAGTCGTCCAAGGATGTACGGGACTGAGATAATTGTTGATGAGCCAGTAAATTTTGAAGTGAGTGAACTTGTGCTTCTCGTTCGAAGTATAACTTTTTCAATCGATGATACTTTTCACCTAGCAAAACAGATAAGACGACGTAAGCCTGATGAAGGTAAATCTGTATTAAACGAATAACCAGAAATCAATTTCCAATTAACATAAACACACACACACACGACCACGCATGTTCGAAACTTTTATCTGGTGCCTTGACTGCTTTCCATGTTTATGGACTAGTATAAATTTTGTTCAACGTTAAAAATGCACACTTTTTCAAACTTACGAAGTTCAGGTAGTTCACGGTTCACTTTTGATGAAAGTGATTCCTCGTGAGAATCCGTAGATTTGGCAGGTGATAGATCGCAGGATTCAGTAGCACCGAATGAACCAGATTTGGTATTGCTGTAACTAGTGTTGCGTGTGCTATCTTGGCTTTGTTGGAGGGGTAATTGAGTGTTTTGCAATGCACCTTTAGTGTCATTTTGGTATGAATATGAAATGGTTTCATCGAGAGTCGAGTTTTCCATGGTGGAGGTAAGTTCCACACTGCAATCGTGAGGTTATTTTTAATGAAATTGCGAATAATCGAGTAAAAGAGTAGAAAATTATTCTAAATGGGTAACGATTCCTTGCCACGTATACCATACATTGAAAACTTCAATATATAGATTGACAGTGTACTGGAGTAAATCTAATTTAATCACGGAATAAATGACCTAACCATTGAGTGAACCTTCACGCTATAGTTAGCCATGTATAGAATATTAAATAAAATGGGTATGTCAATTGCTGATATTAGGGAAAAAAATTCTACGCAAGCCTAACAAGAGTTGGAAGCACAGTGGTGAGTAGATAAACGAGTGCGACTTCATGAGACTAGTGGAACAGAGAAATTAATGGTAAGTGTGAACGTTATTTGCTTACTCGTAACGAAGAAACAATACCATGCGAAGAGTAATGAGAAAACGTTTTCGCGGAACAAGTTAGCGATAAGACGAAGTAACTAAAGTTGTCTCAAGGAAGTATTTTGGATGATAAGGCGTGAAGAGTTGATGAGTAGATTGTAAGTAGTAGATTGGCGGTAATATATGACTGGGTATTCCCAAGGTTTGCCGTAACGGAGATGATCAATATACTTACACGGAACTAATTCTATATATAGAAGAAGGTGAGATAGGTTTGCAGGTAAAACTAGCTTGGATGGAGCTTATTATGACGATGACGACGGGGATGGCGATGGCGATGGCGATGGTGATAAGAGTAGGAGTAGGTGTGGGTGTAGTAGTGGTAGTGACAGCGGCAGCACCAGTGACAACGACAGCGACAGCGGCAAAATGCGAGGTAGGATTAATTTTGAGTGTGCGAAGCTAAGAACATACTAATTAACGAGTAATTAGTAGATGGGAGGTGTAAAAAATTGGCCGAAAATATTAGGAAAGGGTAAAGTATACAATAAATTTTAATAGTTGGATATAAAGCAATTCAAGGGAATTTTTTTCAAATAGACCACAGAAAAATCCTTGAAGAATCAACCCGACTCCTTCAAAATCAACAAACATCATCACCATCACTAAAACAGCTTGGAAAAGTCGAAAATTTGTATCGCCCAAGCAAAATTCCCCGACTTGATGTTATTTACCCGAATAGGAAATAAAAACTCGTCTGAACTATTTACTGCATTTGGAACTTGGTCATGTCGTCTGGACTTTGTTGAGAAACATGGAGCAGGTCGCCGCAAAAACCTTTTGGCCGAAGCAACGTTCCGTGCGTTCTGCTTTGCGGAGTTAACGGGATGTTTGGTCTATTTCCGACTGTACGAGTTAAATGCTCGTTACTGGATGTTTAATCCATTGTCTAATTGTGTGTAGCAACGTCATTCCATACAATAAGCTGACTAGAAAGTTTCCCGAGTCGTCAAAGTGGAATATTTGTGGGTGAAACTTTTATTTGTCTACTCCAACATGTATCATCGGGTCTTAAACTTTTATTATATTCCCATCAATCCTTAGATATACCAGCTCTGCTGTCCTCCCAAGGAAAAATCCATTATATTATACTCACCTTTTTCCCATCTATTCTACTATTCTTTTCTATTATTTATGTAATTTTCGTTATCGAAGATGTGAAATAATCGCCTGCTCATCACCTTCAGCACATACAAACTCACTTATTTCCGCATACTTACCCACCTCCATATTCTAATATCAACTTATTCTTGCTATTTTGTGTAAATCCAAAAATTATCGCTCCCCACATCCTACCAGTGTTAATTTTAGTATGGTTGATGATACATTAAATGTGAAACTTGACCGTTAATCCCTACCCTTCCTTGCTAATTTTCACCCTCGAAAATATCCTCGATTCCACAACTTTGTTAACCCTTTTTTCCTCCGTTCATATTCTTCGTAAACTCTCCCATTCTATCGCTGCCAGGTACACTATTTTAAACAATCTAAATCTCTGATAAACTTTCCCTAATTTCACCCAATCCTCAACCTTTTTCGTCCCAACCCGTATATTTGTCAATGAAGTTCATCGACTTCATTCAGGTTGCTACATCATTTTTATTTTAACTAAATTACCATAAAGCGTGTTCCAGTCGACAATTATCAACCTAAAATTCTCTACCAAACCCAACTCCCCATCACTATTTTATTCAGTACATTCAATTTATGCTTCTTTTACATTAAACGAATCTAAAATCACAGCCTGATCATTCACTAGTCCTTCTACTTAGGTCCTCTAAAAATATACCAACAGAAATAATCGTGCATCGTTTTTTCTTCATCATTATGGCAGTACCGATCTGTGCCGACGTCCACAACACCTTGGTCAAAGATTCTTGATCAATTTTCTCGAATCGATCATCCTGAATGTTTCCCTCATCTCTACCTTCCCGTAATGTATTCTCTCGTAAAGGAGAAAAATATTACTCTATTCCAACGCTCTTGTTCTCTCTCTTACAAACTAATTTTTCCCTAGAAATGCTTTAATTCCTCTAATGACTATCTACTACTAAATAAGCCATAAATGTTTCAAAAAATGCCTTCAACCGTATAACCTGGAGATATTTCATGATATAGATAAGGCGTAGTAACACCTAATCACCTCGCTATATATAAAGAATTAGTCAATAAATATGAATCGTTTAATTATTATACAATTTATCATGCTTCACGCTTCACAAATTTGAGTATGATACAGCCACGTTAGCACTATTTATTCTGTCATGTGCATTGAATGATCAACTTAATTCAAAATTCTTTTTATATTCCTCGTCACAATCATCAATCAAACATATTTGTAACGGCAAAGTTTATCCTAATTAAAACTTCCCTATAAACCCACATGCATGTAAACTAGGGAACTTGTTTGTAACTAGCTTCATTAGCTTTTTCTTTTATCGGGATTCTCATCCAAGGTTTCGACATTCATACATGCAAACATCTCGATCTTTTTCTTCATGCAGGTAACTTGAATTATAATTCAACTATTCGATGTAGAATAAACTTACTCGAATGGATTTTCCATAAATCTTCTTATCGCCTAATAATGAAAATTTCTATTATTATTCTTCACCCATCGTATTCTAATTAGGCCACTTGACGATATTCTACAAGCCTAGTATACCATGGATCATGACAACATTTTATCCTCTACCCATACATCTCATTGCTAAAAATATGTGCATACGTACACCATCATATTCAATGGCTATTATAGCTACCTACCTAGACAGTATTCCGAGTTTATTTTTTTAAGAAATTCCATTATGACCATCTGTCTTGCCCCACCCGATCTATCTTGTCCAATTTCTCCTAACAATCAATCTGCAAATGGGCTTACACTTGAAAATATTTATAAAAATTTGCCTCACATGCAACAATATCCCATATTTTTCATTCCCCTTTTACGTTATACACGATATTCATTCGGGAATCACCGTGCTTGGATGTACAACCAGCTTCATCGATCATACCCCGGTTGACTGATATATTTTATCCATGAAACACTCGCGTATATATGTGTACTTAGGCTATCTTCACCTTCATGCAGCTGTTACACTCGTTGTACAAACCCCATAATGTTTTCCTGGCTTCATCTTCACTGTACTACACTCTGTCAGCGTACACTTACACTTTTCCACCTGCCATCACCATTACACCAATTTTATCCAAAACTCGGAGTAAACTACTTCGAAACACCCGACACTGGTAATGTTATCACCTTAATACTTTTAGCTCTCTTGGGTCATATACTGGTTTGTTTATGACATTCTTAACCACATCAACTATCTCCCAACACCAATTGCCTGATCATTTAAGACATGCTTAAATTTCCCAGAAATCCATACCTTAAAACATCATTCATGCATCATCAAGCAGTATCTTTCCCCCTCAGATTGTCAAATTACCATCTCGTCGACTTCCAATCATTCAATTTTCTGCAACAATTTATCTAAAACTTTACTTTTCCAACGGTTTATCGTCAGCTTTTTCCGATAAATTAAATTCTAAACGTTATTTTGACCATAATCCTCTTTACGGAATGTCACTCTACGGCTATGTTGACTTGAACTATCCTCTCTCAAAACCGGTAGCCAAACCACATCTTAAACTAATCTACCCAACCGAACTCGTAATGTAAATTTAATCAAGTACCGTTATTCTGTCAAATGTCCAAGAATCGAACTTCCCGGATAAACTTTTCACAAGTCCTTTACTCATGTAATTAGCAAGTGACCATCTACAATGTTCAACGTTGTGTAAGTTTACCCTTTCTGTTTGTTCATTAGTCGTCGAATAAAACCGTTTATTCAACGTTTTTTTCACCTAGCCACCCGTTAAACTTAACCCTTGAAAGGATTTCTGAAAACTATATCCTTGGCCTGGCACGCCGGGTAAACTTTGCGCGATTATACTTCCGTAGAGCTCTTTTTAACATGTGGGCAATTACCTACTATTTGACTAGTTTGATGTTTTCAACCGTACTATATTCTTTAATTTAACTTTATTGGATAAATATTTTCTTCCACTCCTATCCGGTCAAATGTATGATCCTCTGTATAAATTTTTCGCATGCCAAAACTTCATATGGTTCAATAGAAATTCTCTAATTTGTAATAAAATATTAACGTCAATTTAATGTGTAAACGAACAAATTCAGCAACGAGTAGTCTAACTTAGCATTTCAAAGCAAGAAACTCAAATCAGTTATAATGAATTCATTTTTCTAGCAACTTATTCGTTCATTTTCCTTCATAAATTCTACGTGCAAACTCTAATCAGTTTTATCGAATCCCAACTTACTCTCACAATTAAGATAAATATAGTCATACCCGTTCAATTTACTTTTGCTACTGTGAACCTTAAGTACGTGCCGTTCCCTAACGTACAGATGCTCAAAACCTAGCTTCAATCCTCCAAAATTTTAAACTTTTTATCCTTCCCGACCGGCTCAAATCGGCATCTATTTCTTGGCGCATTTTTTACAACTCCCCTCGTTATTATGCCAAGAAAACCCTTAGCCGATCCCGAATTATTTTATCGTGACGTATAGCGCCAACCTTTTTTTCTACCAAGCCATTATCGTGAAAGGTTATCAGTATCTATTTTTCCTTCAATTTATCCAATAACTTTACTTCTTTATCGTAACTTAACTCATAAGACTCTTCAAGGGTTAACATGAATTAACTTATTTGATACGTGAATTAAATATTCATACAGTGTGCAAACTTTTAAATTGCAAGGTACCATCCGTCACCAGCAATCTAACTGTACCGTTGCAATTGTCTCTTGTTATTTTCAATTACAAGGATCGTATCTGGCTCCTGTTGAAGTTATTAACCTGGCTTCGGAATGAGATAATTTTGCTATAATAACTTGAAACAGATAGCCTCACCAAAAACTATTTTTTTGTGAACTTTTCGATTGGTATACTGACGGTTTAAAAAGCGTTAAGTGGAATGAATAGATTACCTTGAACACTTGGTTAATTTAATTTCCCGAATCAAGGTGTGTTAATATCTAATAACAGCATGCTGGAGGCATTTGAGATATCCTCAACCAGTGGTATTGTCCTTTGGTCCAAGCTCTATACACCAATCGGAAATAATCTTGTGGACAGCTTAATTAGAGACGTATTTATCGAAGAAAAGATTTCCTTAAGACAGGCAAAAAATGACAAAGTTAAGCCGTTTTATAAAATTGACGGCTACACGCTTACATGGACCGTGGAACCCGATATGCAAGTGATTTTCGTCGCGGTTTACCAATCTTTCCTTCACATCTCATGGGTTGATCAATTCCTCGATAACATACGCGTATTATTTGTCAACGTCTTTAAGCAGCAATTGGCTTCAAAAAATTTTTTTCATTACAATTTTGATTTCGATTCATACTATGAGCATCAAATTAAAAAATTTGATGGTGTGGTAATCGAACGTAGAGTATTAGCTGACGATAGTAAAGTTGACAACGATGATACTGTAATTTCAAAATGTTATCCTTCCACCAAAAATGATTTCATATCCAAAAATCCTCTAGGAACTCGACAGCAAATTATTGCAAATGAAGAAACCCCTTCAACAGCTAGTAATCCGTCCGATATTGTTTCTACAGATGATGCTGGAGTGTGCAACTTAGGGAACATTGTTAAGCTGAATGAAAAATTAATCACCAACAAAGCCAATCCACCACGTAAGCAAAACAGACGAGGCAGACGAGCAGGTAAGGCAGGACTTAAAGCGAAAGATATCCTCTTGGGTGAAGTTTCCGATGGTGATGCATCTTTAGCCACGAGAAAAGGCAAGGAAAAGCAAATGCGCAAATGGGATGCTCACGGAATGGCTATTGAAAGTAACAAAGATGTAACTCTTGATTACTCCGAATACCCGCCAACTGAAGCTATACAGAAATCTGAAAGATGCGATGTCTCTAATGGTGCTGGTTACGTTAATAAGGAAGCTTTGGCAAAATGGGGGAAGCGTACAAACAAAGGTGAATTTGTCCTGGGGGATTTAAACGATGAAATTGAGGATATATTGCGACAAAATAGTAAAGAACATCTGGATGTATTGCCCAGTAATTCTTCATCAAGCATTGCGGGATTCTTCGGTTTGAAAAGTGTAGTGGAAAATATCCTTGGGGGAAGAGTATTAAACAAAGACATACTTGAAGGCCCTATAAATGGAATGAGGGAGCATCTTGTCAAGAAGAATGTCGCTCATGAAGCAGCTGTACGACTATGTAATACGGTTGAACAAGACTTATTGGGGTTAAAAAGTGAGAGTTTTACCAGTGTTGAGTCTACGATACGTAAGAGCATGTTGAATGCGTTAACCAAGATGCTCACGCCAACATCATCGTTAAACCTACTTTACGAAATTAATCAAACGATTAAAGGTGGAAAGGACGCAAGGTTTCCAAGAAGGCCGTACACTATATCTATTGTTGGTGTTAATGGGGTGGGCAAGTCAACCAACCTGGCAAAACTGGCATTTTTTTTAATTCAAAATAATCTTCGGGTTTTAATGGTGGCGGGCGACACATTCCGAAGTGGTGCTGTGGAGCAGTTGAAAGTTCACGTTGAAAATTTGCAAGAGTTAGCTTCAAGACAGAACGGAAATGGTAAAGTTGCTTTATTCGAGCGAGGATACGGTAGAGATGCTGCTGTTATTGCTAGTGAAGCTGTTAAATTTGCAAGTCAAGGTGATTGGGATGTAGTATTAATTGATACAGCAGGCAGGAGGCATAATGACCAACGTTTAATGGGAAATTTGGAAAAGTTTGCTAAACTAGTTAATCCAGATAAAATATTCATGGTCGCTGAAGCGTTAGTTGGCAGTGATAGTGTTCAACAAGCGCGAAACTTTGACATCGCATTTGGCGTGAATCGTAAATTGGATGGATTTATCGTGAGCAAGTGCGACACCGTCGGTGATATGGTAGGAACTTTAATTAGTATGATTCATGCCACTGGAATTCCAGTAGTGTTTTTGGGAATTGGTCAAACGTATACTGATCTTCGAACGCTGAGCGTTTCATGGGTTACAAAAATGCTTCTTGGATAACGCCGAACTCAAGACGAGACGAAATAACTTCCGGTCGGGAAAGTGCAATCCTAACAAGATGGGATGAGGTACCAGATGCTGCGCTTATATAATCAGACATATACACTTTTCATGGCGGGAACATTTCGCGGGTTGTTGAACGTATTCACGAACTTTGCTCAGCGTGGACAGATTCCTGGTCGGATCGATGTGCTAAATTAATCACTCTTCGCCAAACCTCCCATTGTTTTTCGGCTAGATCAATAGCTTCTTTCACAACGCCACAGTTAATCATTGTACCTCCGAATTTACTAATCGTGTGTAAACGTGATGTTCCGCCTGATAAGTCCAGTATTATGTTTAATGTTTCCTTGCAAATTTTCTCCTCAAAATCATCCGGGTCAGATAACAACCAAATATCAAGATCGGTTATATTAGTATGATTTGATTCCTGAGGGATCGTGTTAAAATTATGTATATCCACTGAATCACTTCTACGTTCAGTTTCACTTGATGTGTGTAAATTTGTTTTCCCAAGTTTACTCCAAACATAAACTACTTCACCTCGATCAAGTAGTGTAACATGTGGTGAAAGGTTAGAATGAAAAACGGAAAAGCTAACTGAAATTGGAAATCCGTTTATATTAAGAGGCAATGCACTCTTAAGATCAGAGTTACAAATGACTGTTTTAGAATCGTAGTCCCACACAGCCTGGGGTAAACGAGTATCCTTAAGAGCCGTAATAACTGATGACCAAATTGCATCAAATAAATTTCCCGCATGTGAAAGAACTATTGACTCTATAGTCAACACCCAGTAGGCGACAACACTTATATGAGTTGGTGTAAAAGGGGATGATTCATTTGAGAGTTTTGTTGACTTGGAATTCCAAGCCGAGCAGCCCCAAATTTCAAGATCGGATAATCGTACCAGTTGTGTGGTATATAAAGCTTCAATAACTCGTTGACTTAAAGACTGTGCTAAAGAATTGGGTGCACTTCCAGCGAGGAAAAGAGGATGACAACCAGCAAATAAATCGACATTAGGTACTAAAAGTTGAAGGTTCACAGCTTCAGTTGAGGGTTTTTCAATGCCTCTCGTCCTTAGAGCAGAAATTTGTTCGTTAATGCTTATATTCTCGACAACTGGACTAATTTTTAACATATCTTCCGATGGATTCGGTATATCACGTATATAAAGTATATCCGCTCTCACACCCGTGACTACGCACGTATCACCAAGTCTCACAACCGCGCTACCTACAGCGTGGGTTAAACTACCAGAATTAACATAGGGAATGCGAAATTGAGAAACCCCTCGTCCATTGGGTCTTTTTGCTGCACGAGCCAATTCTCGTTCCACCCGTTTAAAATGATCAACATCATACTTTGTCTTCGCCTCGCTATTCAATAGTACATTCTTCCCAACATCTGCACTAACTTCCGGCACGTGATAACGTAAATGTGCATGTAAGAAAGCCGAAGGTAAAATTGAGGCAAAAGTAGCCGATGCAAAGCTGATCATCGGCGGCTCGCTAACCTTGTTCTCTTTATCTTCACTCATGACTCTTTTTGTTACTTGTTTCTGCCCGTTCTTCACCATACGATCTTAACAAAAATTTCATATTACTTTATTTGTGTCATGTGATCTAGCCATGACTAAACCCAGCAGTGGGTCACGTGTTAAGCCAAGCGAAGGCGCGTCGAAATTCAAAGAAAAATAGTCGACATTGGGAGAAGGCGGTGATGATCATTTTCAACTGCTAACTTCATTGGAAGAGTTATTCAGTATAGAGTGACGGAGTTCAAGGTTTTATTGTTTATGGTACTAATTAATACATTTGATTTACTAGAAAGGTGGGGGATTCGAGTTTATACCTGAATGTTCTGCAGGAATACACTCTAATTTTGAGCGCTAACTTGGACTTGCTATGACGCCAAGTTAACCAGTTCGGATATTATATTGAATAGTTAACGTTTAGTTAATTGATTTTTGGATTGTATAGGCTAGATAAAACTAGCTTAATATTGCGATGGTAATGTTGAAGTTAAGAATGAGTTTCCCTGCAAGTTTAAAACTACAAAATCATCTATACCACTATGATTGTTGGGGTCATTGCATTGATTTTGAAAAATCGGTTCACAAAGTTACTCAACGATTAACTTAAGTCAATAGTCCCAATCACTAAGGCCTTACTTACAATGTGTGAGATCATCTCTAACGGCAGCTTTAAACTTGAATTTCTTTCCTTCTCCAGCCGTTGAACGACACAATGTACCGGAAATTGAAGTTCGAACGAGTCCCGAGCTTATACTCATGCCTTTAGTCGTTGCGCGTAATGAAAACGAAAAGATTTTAATCGAAACAAGCATTAACAGCGTTCGAATTAGCTCAAAAATTAAGCAGGCTGATGAAATTGAACAAATTCTCGTTCACAAGTTTATGAAATTTTTAACACAACGAGCTGAAGCATTTGAGATTTTACGTCGTAAACCCGTTCCGGTTAGTTAAAGAGCCCGTCTAGCTTAGTCCGTAGGAAATTATGCGCTAACACACGGTTCCTTCAAGGGTTTTGATATTTCTTTTCTTATAACAAACTTCCAAACTGATTACATGTCGAGGGATAAATTAGTTGACTTTATCATTCATTTTATGGAAGAAGTTGACAAGGAAATATCTGAAATGAAGCTCTTCGTAAGTTGAATATTTGATTTATAAGTTTTAAATGTAATTTGCAGTTCTCAAAATATTTTGAAAAGTAATAATGTACTAACAATGCTGAATTCTTAACAGTTAAATGCTCGTGCGAGGTTCGTCGCCGAGTCATTTTTAATGCCCGTAAGTTTACTGATTTCCCAGTCGATTAGTTATGGCCGGTTTTTGACTTGATCTTGTTAACCCACTAATTTGATATAGTTTACATGAACGCTTAGCATTTATTCTGTAAACTGATTAGCTCTTCCGCCGTACCGTTTTCTTCATTTGTTATCTTTTCCGTAAAGTGTATCAATTTTTGCTTTTACGCTAATTGTAACCTTTTTTGTCGATTACCATTTACACTACTTTTTTATGCCGGCACCCATGAGAGTTCTATGTATTTACATCCGTGATAAACGAACTGCGTGCGCTGTATGCGTGAAATGTGATAAATTCTTCAGTAGAAAATTTACAATCATTGTAGATGCTAAACGTAACATTGACTACCGTTACACCTTCACGTCACGCAAACATCGCGATATGAGTCTATCAATAACATACACCCTGTAGTACTTAAACTTGTAAGATTATCTGCTCCTAAACTCGTTGAATCGACTTTATCCATTATGAGAATTAACTGAAATTCAGCGCCAAAACTCCATCCACAAATTCATGACGTCATAATTACATAAACAATGTAGAGGAGGTGTGGTTTTGGACGACAGGTGGAGGATTTGTGTGAAAAAATTTCAGGAAATAGGAATGGGAGATTTCAATAATTTTCTTGAATTTTCGAAAAAACATTTTACGCAGTAGCTATACAAGATTTTTTTCCCTTCAGGAATCATAAACATCACTTCCTAGCCCTCCGTGCTCATCAACATCACCGAAAACACTTCTACATCAGCCGTTTACGTAATTTCCCCGCTGGACGGCCTGGCTTTGCTGACTAATTGCTTTCGAAGAAAATTTTGATGGAAAAGGAAATTCGGCGCGTTTAATAAGAGAAGCGCGTCGATGGGTAAAGTTTTCCTTTCCGTTCTTCATTTGCTCTTAATACTCGGGTTAAAGATTCCTTTGCAAGTCGCAGGGTTTTCCCAAGTTTTTGAATTATTACTTTTTTCACTTTGTTCCGGTTACTTTACCTTTCCCACACTCAGCCCTTCGCCCAGGCTTTAGAGTCCTACGATTTTACGCTTGGTGTACTATCCACGATTTGTTCAGGCTTATTCGTTAGTATTATACACGGAAATACACTTTGGCGTGTGCGTGAAAGTGTATACGTGAGCATTTTTGTGTGTGTTCGTGCGTGTGTGTGTATGTATGCATGTGTATGCGTATGCGTTTGAACATATATTAGGATATCCGGACGAACAAAGTAATTGGGTTAAGTAGCTCCTTGCCGTTGAGATGGCAACTTTTTCGGGTGAGACAGTGTTTTTTTCCGTTTGTTTCACGCTACGCTCGTATACTATATCAGACTTTTTCATTCACATACCTACTCGTTTGCGGAGATTCACTAACGCTAATAAAACATGCTGATAACGAGCGATTTTCGCTCGTGCTTACGAGTCAGGTTATCCATCTAGTGTTTGTCAAACACCAAGGTAAAAAATATGAGGTCGAAGTTGATCCTACTTGTAACGGGGAAATGTTTAAATCACAACTTTACTCGTTAACTGGCGTTGAACCTCATCGGCAAAAGGTTTTGGTAAAGCATGGTCAACTAAAGGATAACGTGGAAATGGGTCAACTCGGTTTGAAACCAGGCCACACTTTAATGATGATGGGGACACCGGCAGGGGATGTAGCATCGGCACTAAAACGACCAACTCATGAGATCAAATTTCTAGAGGATATGAGCGAAGCTGAAGTAGCCTCCCGGCAAGAAGCTATTCCGGCTGGATTGCTTAACTTGGGTAACACCTGTTACCTCAACGCAGCATTACAAACCCTCCGCTCGATCCCTGAACTTTTACAAGTCTTAGTCAAGTATAAGTCAAATGATGGGTATGTATGCATGTTTTTTGGCGTAGATATTCGTTTACAGCACTATTAATTCAAGCTTGCTAACTCTAGCGAACCTCGATAGTTCGGAACCAATTCAATTAACATCAGGAGTCAGCGTTTTCGCTTCAATGGACTTAGTGGGAAATTTGCGTGATTTGTTCCACCAAATGTCTCAGACACAAAGGGGATACTCGCCCATAATATTTCTTAATGTATTTAGACGTATTTTCCCCGATTTCGCTCAAACTACTCAAGACGGAGGTTTTGCGCAGCAGGACGCTGAAGAGGCTTGGTCGCAAATTGTCACAGTCTTACGTGAAAAGCTCGAAGTTAATGTCAAGAATGAGGATGGCAAAACACAAAAAGTATCATGGATTGATCGATATATGTCTGTAACGCTCGATTGTGTAATGGAATGTGCCGAACCGGATGCAAAGGCAAAGGGAGAAGAACCAATTCATTCCCAATCTACACTTTTTAAGTTAAATTGCCATATAACAGCCGAAACAAACTTTTTGCGTAGTGGGATAGTGAATAGTTTGTCGGAAAAGATGGAAAAATGGTCTGATGCACTAGAAAGAGAGGCAATTTTTAATAAAACATCTCGCATTGTGAGGCTACCGAAGTATTTGCCTGTTCACTTTTTACGTTTTAACTGGCGCAGATCTACGGGTAAAAAAGCCAAAATAATGCGAAAGGTTGTCTTTCCAATGGAGCTTGATGTAGTAGAGTTTTGCTCGGAAAAGCTTCAAGCAGAGCTTATACCGATTCGTGACAAGCTAAGGGAAATTCGTAAGGATGAAGAAGAAGTATTAAGAAATCGGGCTCGGCAAAAACGTCTTAAGGATGAAATCGACATGGGATTTCGTCGGGAGTCAAAAACGGAGGGGCTAAAAGGTGTTGGAGAGTCGAGTAGTAAATCCGGAAGAAGTGGCAATGAGCAAAACAATACGAAAGGTAGTGATGAAGGGGTGGCTGAGGAAAACTTTAAAACAGACGAAGAATTGGAAGCAGAAAAAATTGCAATGATCAAAAAAGCGAAAAAGGAGTTGCACGAATTGATTCGTCGAAAGAAGCTGTTGGCACGCACCAGTGATGGTGCGCATGATGCACAAGGTGGATGCAGCACGAGTGAAAGTGGTCAAATTGTATGCGCTGATGAAGAGGACGATGGGCAGAACCACACGGGGTTGTATGAATTACGTGCAGTAATTACCCATCAGGGAGCCAGTGCGGATAGTGGACATTATACTGCCTTTATTAAAAAGAGTTCCTGCCCAGATGGACAAGCTAATTCTTTGGATAAAGATAGCGAATGGTGGTGGTTTAACGATGACCGCGTATCGTTAGTAAATGCAGAAAAAATTGAATCATTAGCCGGTGGTGGTAAGTAGTTTCATTAGGGGAGTTAAAAGGATGGTTTTTAGATGAGTGCAAGCTGATGGGAAATGGGGTGAATTTTAGGCAATAGTCATTCTGCTCTAGTTCTTTTATATCGGGCAGTTCCTGTACTTGCGATCGATGAAGTTGAATCAGAACCCGTTAAAAATTCAGAAAATGGACAAGTAGTCGCAAATGAAAAGAGTACGACTACGACCGACAAGGAAAACGTTAAGGCGGAATCGGGGCCCAGCCAAAGTTAAACAAGGGAATTGAAAGAAGCCAGATTATTTTAAGTGGGCTGAACGGATGCTTCAGTTATAGAAAACGGGCAAAGCGAACAAGAATCATCAGTTCCGTTGTGAGGCGCTGATGGAGGAATGTGATGGGTTGGCTATGCTAATATATCTCTACGTTTGGTGTGAAATTGGCAAGTTGGTGCCAATTATGCAAACAGTTGCACGTTCCTAGAAATGGGCAAGTGAGCGATGGGGAGGGTTTAAGAATCTGAGCAGGTGGTATATAATCCTATTTTGAGCATTGGCGATTCATGGAGGATGCACCGTGTCGCGAGGTATAATCTGGTAGTGAGACATCGATGCGAAAAACAACTTGAAAATGTGCGTAGATTAAATTGTATATTTCTGGAAGAGCTTGGTCTAGTGATGTTGCCGTGAAACAAGCAAAGTGATCGTGCGAACGGAGCTGATGCCGAAATCGTGAAAAGCGGGAAAATTCGTCCAGAGGCAGCAAAAGCCGCCGCCGGAAAATAAATTATCCCATCTATGCCCGGCGTCGGCCCGAACCATTTCGGTCTCGGTGCGCAATATGGATCCAGTGGCTCGGGTTCTGGTGCTGCGCCGAGCATCACCAGAGATCCATTGTTGAGACGACGATAATCTTGTAAATTGTCCCAATGGCTGTCCTTTCCGTCGCGAGTCGAGTGCGCGTCGGCTTGGCAAACCTTCCAGTGTGAGAATTTATTATGTGCCAGCGCGCACCTTTAGTCTAATCAATTCAATTCAGTCTATCGCATGCCAAATTTGATATATAACAATTGGCCGTAAAGGTGTGTCCGCGTTTAATAATAATATTATCATGTTTTACAGCCATGAAAGTAAGTTGACTATGGAATATCGACAAAACTTGCATCAGCATATTGCTGGTGGAAGGTTTTGTTTCGTGTTCGTGTGAGCTCGTGTGCTAAAACTTGGTTGTGTCAACGCAGTTCTAACATCGAGGAAGTATGGCGTGGCGACTATATGGTTAGTATTAATGGAAGATGTGCGTGCGTGGATGTATGGATGTGTACACTGGCATCTAAGAGTTCTCAGTTAACGAGAAACAATAGGTTGGTGGCTACACTGGGATCTAAATCTTCCTTGAAAAAAGTCAATCGAAAAGCAATTCTTAATGTTGACGTTCCTAGAGCTTGCGAAACAATAATCGATCCAGAAGCTCCCATGGCACTCCGTTTACAGGGAAATTTACTGTATGTTAATGCAACCTTATCCCAGTTTGCCGGTAAGAATACTAACCAACATTGACAGCTACGGTGTTTCCCGCGTTTACAGTGAGCAATGTGGCTTCACCTTAGCGGACACTCAGCATGCGTACAATAACATCCGCGCTTTGATCCACACGGCACGTAAGGCTGACATTGACATTAGTCCGAAATCAATAATGTAAGCTCTATTACTTGTCAAAACGGTAAAATAAACTAAATTAGTGTACCGCACTACAGGCCTAAAGCAGGAACTCTTTTACTCGAAGATGACCCAACATTTATGCCTGATCTAGCACTCCAAACACTCGATATGAATTTAAGACTGGGAAGCGGAGAAGGCGATGACGTTGATGCTGCCTTCTTCATGCAAGATGAAACAAGCTGGAACGATCTACCCTCCGTGCGAGGCAGTGTCACAGGCCAAAGGGGTAGCTTGGCCAATCTAGCCGCCAAAATGACAAATATTAATCTCACAAACTTGACTGATGATGATTTCAACGCTCTAGTTGATGGGCCGGGGGCTATAGGCGACGGATTTGCCATTCCAGGCGATGATTTCCGAAACAATTGTTCGAGATTGACAATTGGAGAGGATGATGATGATCAGGGTGGATTCATCGCCGATCCAGATTTCGACTTTGACGAGGACGGTAATATTCGAATATCTGAGGCTAATCTATCTTCCAAAAGAATCTCAAGTTGTGAACCCTCTCTAATACATTCCTCCCGACCACCACGGCCTCCTTTCACAGGCAGTGAATTGTCAAAAGATACAATCGATTACAATCTTACAACGGACCCTGACCCAGCAATTGATCTGCGTGCCGTAGAAACTCCTTTACCTCAGTTGGAACTGGATGATAATTTGTTGTATGTACCATCAAGCCCACCAAATGCGAGGTTTATCAACAACAATTTGGAACCTGAATTAACAGAAAAGGGACTTGATGAGATTGCACCCTTGCGAAAAAATAATCGTGCGTTCAAAGTTGTTCCAATGGATCCTGAAACAGAGCTACGAAACCGCGACATGTCCTCATGGAACACGTCGTATATTGCAAATATGAAGCAATTAGTTGCATCAAAAATTGCCCACCGGGCGCCAATTCAGGCAAAGAAAAACGCTGAATACTGGATTCTGGAAAGGGGGCTTTGTGGTGTAGGTGGTTTATCCAGTATGAGCGGTGTGGCCCACGGCCCATTGGACATTTTTGCTGGGTTAAGCCTTCTTGAGGCATTAACTGGAGAAACTTACGTTGAAAGGGGTACAAGCGTTGGAAGAAAGCGACCCTTCGCTGAAGTAGACGACCCAGTTTGCAATGAAGATGTTGCCCATGAAAACATCGATATACAGCTAGATGTCTTGCAAGATGATATAATCAATCAAGAATTGACACATTTGCACGATGACGTAAATATAAACAAGTATATTGACGATCTCGACGTTGAAATTGCGCGAGATGCCCCCCAATATCAGGAAGATATCTCGTCAATAATGCCTTGGAATACTACAGCATCCTTGCACGGATCATCAGCTGTAAAGGAAGGTCGAGCTAGGCTAACTGGAATGTTTAATTCGGGAGCCGCAAGTATAAGTTCTTTTAGGTTACCGGGGTCTTCAGTCAGTAGACAGATCGAGACCTTCAACACTGCGCGTGGCACGTCTGTTAGAAGATCCGTTAGTCGGAATGCTTCAGCATCACCACTCTCCGCTCGATATGGTGCCGGCGGCATGTCAATGACTGGACCTCTCGACATTGGCATGACTTCTGGATTGACAAGTGATATTAGCGGCGACAAAGATATGAATGGCGAAACTCATGCTTTTGCTATGCAGGAAGCCCGATCTGATCAGAGACCGCTTAACCCGAATGTTTCACGTTTAGTTTATTCTGAAAGCATGGGAGAGGAGAGTCAAAATTTTCTAGCTTTTATTCAAAACGGGATAGACGAACTGGCAGTTCAACAAGCAATGTCCGATCATGATAATGATGCATCGAATCACGCTCAACAAGCGCTCATGTTGAACATGGATTGTGATAATATTTTGTTTGAGCAGCTGCTTCCTCCGAAATCGCATTCGAGGCAAGTTGCAGCTCAAGGATTTCTTCATATATTGACGCTGGCTACACGTGGTGTGCTTGCATTGAACCAGTCCACGCCCTTTGGACCTATTGACATTCAAGTTTCCATATAAGCTCATCAGTTGGTAACTGTCTTCACGTTATCACCGCAAATTGCTTGTGTGTGTTGATGAGTTTATTGTTGGCTAGTATTGTATATCCCTTTGTGTAGTGAATGAAGAACATGGTACTGTGCCATCAGATTACATATGCATGGAAGACTAGACGGCGCTGTTCAATTAATAAAATAGCTTACGATTCCTGTACGTATATTGGGGAATCAGGTACACTGAAGGCTCGTGGAAGAGTCAGCACTGGAAAACCGTATCATAATAAGAAAAAAGGTAAGGAAAGTGTACAGGAAATATATTGGGATGCTCTCATAGATCTTGGTGTATGTATAGCGTAAAGTCAAATTCCAAGGAATCATATACTATCTAGTGTGCTGAATATAATCATAGGAGCTAACCCAACTGGAGCGAGAAAAGAAATGGGTAAGAAAGACTGACCGAAAGCGTATATTCGAAGCAAGGTAAAACTTTACTGGGAATAAAGTGTAGAAAAGAGATTTGTTGTAATGGGAGGTAGTGCGCTGGGATAAATAGATATGGGTTAGCGGACTCTTAGGTTACCTTAAAGGTTAAGGTCATGAGGAGAGCTAAGTATGGCGGTTTAAAAATAAGGAATTTATCAGAAAAGTATTGATTATCATTTAGGCCAAGTCGTTAAGAGACACAAAGGCGATGAAGGTCTCCGATCAAGGGTATCGATCGCAAATTATTTCATCCTAGAACATACACAAAAAGAAAAGCATGCAAGGTGGAGGGGATGAGCGTACCGTGAGCGGCAAAGCATGAATTGTCCAAGGTAATTCACAACATGTAATAACGATGAAGCGCTGGGAAAGCCAAAACAATGGTTTCGATCTTGAGACACAGCAAAGAAATTTAAAACTAAATAAGTAATAGTTCAATAGTCCTAAAATACTTTAAAGATGGTAAAAAACATTTCAAAGAAAAAATGCTTCCGACGTGTGCACTCAGCAATTTATACTCCGCTGCTTACTAAAAACCTTTGGTGGATCACGTGGACATCGTGTAGGTGGTGATAATGGTGGGAGGAAGGTCAAAGGAAAATTTAAGTATTGGATAGATATGTAGTGACCGAAAGATTAATATTTAAATTATAGAAACACACGTAGAGAAAGTTAACAATATTTTATAATATAATAATTGATTAGGATAAGCGTAAAAGCTCTCTACTAGAGGCTCGGCTATCGCAGACATTTGACAATTTGGAATTCTGATTATGTAATTTGTGGCCCACGGTGTCGGGAGGTATGACGATCGAAATTACGAAGATGAGTGAGCTAACACGATTTTTAGAGCATTGGGATAAGTGAGAGCGTTGTGAACTTAATTAACAAATCATTTTACAGATATACTGCTTGATTTAACCATGTCTCACGCTCAGGTTCAAGAGATTTCGGACGAAGAATCGGAAAAGAGACAAGCTGACGTTGCCGATGCTGAATCAAGCTCAGATGATTGCAACGATGGAACTTCTACGGTACCAGGAGTTGGACCGGCATCTCGGAATGAAAAGAAAGCTCGTAAAGCTTTATCAAAATTAAATATGAAAACCGTAGATGGAATCAGTCGTATTACATTTAAACGATCCAAAAATGTTAGTCAATCTAGCGAGGGGTGTTCAAACACTATTTGGCGTTGGTAGCGGAATCTCTCGCAATTCAAGATTTGGTTTGAACACTTGCGCACATGATTATGAAACGTACAATTAGGCTAATAGTAATGCAGGCAATATTCGTGATAAATAATCCCGACGTTTTCAAATCCCCCAATAGTAATACTTACATGTACGTAGAATTCCTTTAAACTTTAAGATTAAGTTGAAAAACTTTGAATAATACTTGCTACTCTCATGGCTTCCAGGATTAGTGATAGTCATGTTAATGCAAGTTATTTTACAAATTTATGCATGAACTTAACCGTTAATTAATGAATGTTAAACCAATCCGATACTATTGGAGAGCGTACGGACATAATACAGTATATTCGGAGAAGCCAAGGTAGAAAATTTCGATTCCCATCGTCAGATTAGCGCAGCTCAAGCTGCTGCAAATGCTGGCACAAACGGTACAGCAATTCCAGGCGATACGTCACTCGAGACAACTCAATCAGCTGATATAGCAGCCGATCTAGCAGCGGACGCAAAACCTAGTGGTGAAGAAGATGACGATGAGGCAGAAGTCGATGAAACGGGTTTGGACGATAAAGATATCGAATTGGTAATGCAGCAGGCCAATGTGTCACGGAAAAAAGCCGTAAAAGCATTAAAAGCTCATGATAACGACATTGTTAACTCTATAATGGCTTTGAGTATTTAGCTAACGATGTGATTATCATTCACAAGCAAAATTTTTTCTTACAATACCAAAATGGTGTAGTTATTGCGCTTTTAATTTGATTGTATTGACCTTTAGCTTGACCATGATAAACCGTTAATCTATTTCAGGGCCACAGTAATGCTATAAGGTGCATTTCCTATTAATCTACACATGACAAAAATTTTGTGAAATATACACAATTGAGTCAAGTTGTTAGGGTCAAAATGCCCAGAATGAGTAAAAGAGGAAATTTTACAGCTTACTATAATCATTCTAAAAAATTATACACAATAATGACTTAATAATAGCCAGTTATAATTGTAATTAGGCGCAAGGTAAGTTCATCGTAGATTTCAATTCCTTACACATTATACATTACGTATAGCAAGAATGAAAATCATCTAAAGAACCCGCACTCCCTAATGAGATAAGTAGGCATAGATCAAACAATTGCACAAAATGAATCATTAAATTACCCATCCGAAAGAAAAACTGGTGCTCTGAATAAACTGACGATCGTCAAACTTGAAATTTTTACATTTTCGCAAAACATCGAAACACACCGCCACAGCCACAAACCCGAGCCAGCCACAGACCTCTACACAGCCACAATGAGGGGTTCGGCGGACCCGCGAAAAAGAAGTTCTTGCTGATTATGTCAGCGGGCACGGAATCCGGGAACAGGAATATCCGGGGGGAAGGGATGAAGATTTGGGAAGAACAACAACAAGGCGCAAAAAAAAAGCGACGAGTTAACGCGGGTTTGATCAAGTCGGGAATAATTTTTGACATAATTTTTTTCACCTTAATCATGTCAGCAAGTGTAAGTTGCAAGAATATTTATTGAATGTTTATTGAGTTTTTAAAGAATTAAAAAGTTTGAATAAGTCGTAAATTAACATTTTGGATTATCCAACATTGATTGGAGCAATGGCGGCTATAGCGAAGTGTCGCGACAAAGATCGACTGGTCCAAGTTGATAAGCCAACTGGGTTTGCGTGGTAACACGGCTGCTTCGTTAACAGCATTTATTAAACGAAATGAGCAAGCCAAACGTCGAGTCGAAGCGTTGTCTGCTTTACCTCAGAACGTAGACTTTGCTTATTACCGAAGCGTGATCAAAAATACAGCAGTAGTCGACGAAATCGAACGTCGGTGTCGTGAATTCAAACCAACTACAGTTGACGTGGCTAGTTTAGTGAAGGATATTGAAAGTTTTGAAGCTATCGCAGTCCAAAGCGCCCGAGAAACCCAAGCCGTTGCTGAAACACATTTGAAGGATCTTCAAGCTACGCTGACCAACATTAAGGAAGCTCGTTCATTCGATGATCTCACCGTGGTACGTTCACAATCTATTAGAAAAAATGAATTTGTAATTTATGTTTTTCCCTGTAAAACTTTTTGTGTATTGCATGGATAATCAAATTTGTCATTCTGTTTTTTGTTGGTTCGACAGGCTAATATTTCTCGCCTATTTAGGATGAAGTAGCGGCGGCACGACCAGATATTGATCAGCGAACTGAACAGCTCGTATCTCAAGGGAAATGGGGTGTACCCGGATACAAGGTTAGCTGAACGATTGTGCAATTTTGCCTTGCCGAAACTAACTCTTATGTTTGCAGGAGAAATTTGGCGATCTCGCCGTTTTGTAATATACAGATGTTATCATGTTATGCGTGAGCACGATTGAATACATGTCGATTCATCGGGACGTTCTTTTGATTTTTGCTCTTTTAACATGTACGTTCTGGTAAAGCGTGTAGTATATTTGGTTAATCACGCAGACCCTGTTCACCATGCAACCGAGACTATTCCCTCCGATTATCACTTCATTTGACAGTCATCCTCTTTCTAGTAATACACATATGAAAACTGTGTTTGGGATCATCGAATTTGATGCAATGAAATCACTTGTATAGCGAGGGCAAAAGTTTCGAACCTACAACCATATCATAAAATATTGTTTCGCATAGAATCCACACTGACCTGGTCATTCAAAATGTGTTTCAAGTTAAACTGCCGTTCCAACTTGAGTAGGTACACCTTTCGCAAGACCTATTTTAGAGTGAGGGCTTGATAAAGTTTAAACTTGCTCTGCCTGAGCGTGCTCATGTGTCTACCTACCACCCCAAACGCTAGCCTAGTTTGGTGACGCACAAAATCCACCTCAATGATTCATCCAGATCACTGGGCATCCATATCTAGGTCCCAAAACACTGACTATGTTTAGGCATCTTCAGCACCGACGTGGAAATGGGAACCGGATGTTCCCGTCTAACAAGTCAATGAGAGAATTAACATCAAACAGTATCAGTTCTTTTCTTCTCGCTACCGAGCTGAAAAATACCCTTTTGTGTAACTGTGTTTTGAGCGACCAAGCAGGAGACAAGCTTATTGTAAGAAGGCAAATTAAAACGGCTTACGGAGATTGTAATTGAACTGTTGGCACAATGTTCACGTCAATTTAATACCAATTAAATAAATTTTGACATACGAGCTTTCCTACCCCGCCGTTAGATCGGTCAAGCTCCGCATTGCCAGGCTAAGCACGTTAATTTCTCCCCGACATAATTGATACTTTGGAGGCCAAATATCTACCGTATCATAAGGTGTAATCAATTAGCTGGGTCAGTTGACACGGGACTTTTCCAAGGCAATTTTCCACATTTTCGCAACTTCACTTAGGCTCATCGACATTTCTTGCTCAATTAGGTTTCCCAGATCGTGCCACACAGCTGATTTGGAATACTCGTTCTTCGAAAAAGGATCGCCCGGGATTGTGTCATGCATATACTGGTCTGGTTGCACGGGTGAGTTTCGTGCTATTAGCGCGGTATTTCTTGTACTAGGTATACGAAGAATCTCCATTTCAGGTCGATATCCTACCCGTTGTGCCAAATATTTCACGTAATTACACAATGCTGCATAGGCAGATACTTGATTCTTCTGCGTGGTTGATGGTGATTTGTTGGGCAGAATTCTTGTGGGGTCAATCCTCTCTCCAACTCCATTGGTTGCACACGGCACATTTCCATTCAATGGACGGATCGGTGAATTCATTGTGGATTGTGAACTTGAAGTATTAGCACTTAGATTCTTCCCTCCCTTAATCGGGGCACGGAATCTGGCACCAGCAAAATTATAGCTGCAACAAGGAATAATAATAAATGGACAGTTTGATGCTCTAGCTAGAATTGGCGTCCATAAAGTTAATTCATCAGCATGATTAGAAATTATAAATGTGCCAGGTGGGAACTCTCCCAAATGCAAACGGACTGAATTAGCCGATGAATTATTATGTTGCATGGTTGAAGACTGATCCAACAAGTCTAATATAGTCGTATTTAGTTCCCCGCCCTCACGCTGCATAATCCGGGTCTTATTAAGTGCGATGGGTGATGATAAAGATAGAGCGTCTGTCTTATTCAATTTATTAAGAATAAGTTCTGGAATGAAGCATAATAGCTTCAAATTATCTTGTGTACTTTTAGGATAATGATTCCAAGATTTTCTTTTACGAACATCAAAGCCCCAGCCTGAATAGCCTTCGTTGAGAAGGATATGAACAAGCATGCCATTTCCGCATCCTATGTCGACAAATCCTTTAAAGTTTTCAGTACCAGGCCCATACATCTCCCGCCATAGTTCAATGAGAAATGCAGCTATGCCTAAATCTTCAAATATGCTTTTGATCGGATCTGTTTGTTCCTTCCATATCCTAATGAGATTCTTCGCATACCGCATCTTCAGGTCTGTATACGTGTTTTGGACCCGAGATTGAGAAATTATGCGATCGTGTTGAACTCGTTTTCGATAACCCGTGACACGGCCCTTCATATGTTTATGAATAGTTTTTAACAAGTTCAAAGCAATGCGATATTCACGGGTGGGTAGCACAACATTTGTCGGTGAATTCTCATTATATGCCTGGTAAGGCCGGTAATGCAACGCCAGTATACCCTCATGGGAGCAACGAGAGTACGAGTAAGTGTAAGCCAACATGGAAACTTTGGGATGATAAAACGGTATCTGAGATTCATGAGAAACATGAGGTATTTGAATTATGAGTGATAACTCGTGCTCATCGGAAGATGTAAGTGAAAGAAATTCATAATTTGTGGTTGAATACGTTTGTGGGAAGCTATGAAAAGCGGAATTCGTGGGACATACTTTAGATTGCTCTGATAATGCATCAACACCATTACAACTGGTAAAATTAGCAAGAGCTGGCTTGCGAAAGAAATGGCAAGTTTGAATCAAACTTTTATCGATGTGTGGATTTCGCGGTACAAGCCTACGTACTACAGCTCGAACCCATTGAAAGTTGGAAATTTGAAAATCTAAAGGGATTGGTTGAAATTCCTTGGCCAAAGCACGAAAAAGGGCGCCATTGCAATGAGTTTGAAGGTTAATGCCCATAGGAGGATCATCATTAATGGTCAAGCAAGATAATGCGCTTGCATTGGGGTTGAATGCACGGCTCAAAGCATCATGTTCGGATGACATAGAATAATATAGGGCAGAATCGAATGAGGTCATACAATCGTTGTTACTATCATATAAGACATCCGCACGAAATAGGAGACTGCTGGTAATGTTTGGGTTTCGTAACAAATTCTCCATAACATCCAGAAAGTGTTCAGGTTCAATTCCATTAATGCTAAGGGTAAACGGAGTTGTCCATTGTTCACGATTTGGACCAAGCCAAAAAAGAGCCGGTGAATGGGTCTGATCTACGATATTTGTAGGAAGATCAGGCGGGCTCATGATCTCGAGCACCGCGGCGATACAATGTTGATATAGATTCCATAAATTTGGTGAATAACAGCAATTAAAATAAAGCGCCAAAGGTGATTCAAACCAACTAAACCATCAAACAAATTCAAAATTGTGAACGTTTCCTTCAAATTATTCAAACGCCTTCCAGTCAACTTGAACAAATTTAAGCGAACTTACTTACTAAGCGACTGGTCACCTGCCTGTTAGTAAGCAGGGTGATAAAGGCGGGAATTGGGCCACGCGAAGGGCATGAGGCGAATTTCAAATTTTTTGTATAAATTGCCAGTCTGGACGCGCGGTTTAAACATTTTGACTTTTTGACCTAAATTATTTACCTTATCTTCATTTATTTCGCCTTTTACCTTTTTTAGCGTTATTTCACATTCATTATTTCGGATATTTTGGGAGACATTTTGGCCCTTTGAATGTTTTTTTTTCAGGGGATGATCGTGCCATGAAGTTCCAATAGTTCTTTACAATTTCTTTTCTGCAACTTTTATTTTTCTACCTTTCTCTTGTATATTCCTCACATTCATTTTATTTTTTCTTGCGACTTATAATTTTTACTACAATAATGTTATCTTTTACTTCTCTTTAACATTCTCTTATTTATGTGATCTTAACATCATTTGATTTTCAATTCCCTCAACTTCTGTTATATATATACTTGTGGCATGAGCAAGTGATTGTTTTGCAGAAAGTTAAACTCACTCATTCGTATTAAGGATAAACACCAATTCATTATTCCATTTTAACTTTGCTACTATTATCATTATCGAGATTTAAATCACCTCCGCGCTTATTCGCAATATTCAGCCAAGTGTCACATTGGCTTATATTTTACGGCAACTCAAGGAATAAATACCCGAAATTTTGGTCATTTTTACCGCTTTTGGAAATTCTTTTTATTCTGCCCCTCGAACTTGTTGCGTTCCAGTTGTCTCATCACACATTTTTATTGCTTACTCTTTTTCCCTTGGGGCATATTTTTACTATGTCTATTCTACTCTTCTCCCGGGCGGAACCGTTGAACAAAACGATAAACGATTTTGCTGGATTAGGAAGTACGTTATCACAGGCCAGAAGTGCTATCGATGAGGCACGAGACACTTTCTCGAGTTGGGACAAATGTATGACCCGCTCATATTGCAAGTGAGTGGTATCTTTAAGATCCCGTTCTGTCACTGATAAATTCACGTTTATGACGAATATGTTGATACTGTCATTTTTTTTAAGGGTTTATTTCGCTAACCCTATCAAAACAGATGGTCTGTCATCGCTGGTATTATCCTAGCATCTTTAATAGTACTTTCGATTACAATATGTATTGTCAGGTGTTGCTGCTGTGGTCTAGAATGCTGTTGCGGATGTTTTGCGTGCTGCAATGCATGCTGCCCGTCGCCACGGCGGTCCAAACAATATAAAGAGAAGAATGCATTTATTCCACCACAGCCACCAACTCCTCAGTACTACCAACCCAATTTGCAGCAGTCTACGTATCCTTCAACTGGACCACAGACTGCCATATTTGATGCATCTAGGGAACCCGTTCGGGAGGATTCCCTTCCGTTAATGCCCAGTTGGGATTCGGCACAAACTAGAAGAGTCGAAATAACCACATCTGATACTGACATTAAAAATATTAATTCATACGATCATATTTCATCCTACACTCCATCGGCTATGTCTATGCCCGCTACTGTGGTAGGAAATGGCGGACAATTTGGGAATGGCTATCAAGAATATAGTACTGGACTATCACAACCGGGCAACTACATCCCTAATATGCAAAACGGAGGGAACTATTACAAACAGTCTCAAGGAACTGGTGGAGGCGGGTATCATGAAAGTGGCATACCGATGAATAATGTCGATAGTGGGTCAATTTACAATATGGGTAATAATGGTATTGGGACCCCTCAGTTTTCGAATTCGACATTAGAGCCTAGAAACTATACTGGCACGGGAATCGGTGATTATACGGGCCAGACGTATACCCGAGATCAAAATTTGCCATCTAGCTTGCGGATTGGGACGGCACACGGAGGGGGAGGAACGGGTATGATAACGAATAATAGTTCTGCAATGGACAATGGACCGATATATCCATCAGCTTTTAACAAATAAATGAATGGATTAACTTTAGATAGCAGATCCCATACTAGTTTTCCGTATATTATTAGTCGAAACATGTCCAGATGGTTGTTCATTCCCGTATGCATGCGTATGCGATAAATATACTGCTGATGCAGGCTGTGTTGTAACGCAGTTTCGCATTCCGTACTCTGCTGCACTGCACGGCCCCGGATATATGAGGATTTTTGTATTGGTGGATTATAGTCTAGGGAGAATGGACATGCAACATGCTAGCGCCAATTCGGAGATGATTTGGATTAAGGAGTACATGAAGTGTTACTGTTATTGATTAGATTCGATAATTTTAGATTTATCAACTTTGGAAAAAGGAGATGTAACTGCTTAAATGCGACAAAGAAGAGGGAGGGGTTTTTTTCTCACTGCGATCGTCGCGCAACCTTTTGACTAGCTATTATGAGAGTATTGGCACAACGCAAAAAGCCCGATTATCGTGTTTTGAAGGATTTTGTATGAGCTTTTGGTAATGTTGTTTATCAAGGTCTCTTGTGTGGGTTATTGTGATTAGAAGCTTGAAGTTGACTGCAATCCTACTGATATGGGTAGTAGTTATTTTATAATGTTAGAATTACTTTGTTAGGGTTTACGTGGGACAGGAAGAGGGTGGTTAATTATGAGATGGTGCATGAGTTTAAGGAAGTGCCAATATTCGTCAAATGTCTTATAAAATAATCGATTTTTACTGTGAGCTTAGCATCATAGTAATAAGATAAATCGAGTGCGAAGTTGTATACAGTGTTTCCATTTACCATTAAACATTCTGTATATTGAAGGTAATTTTGAATATATAATAATCCGTGTAATATACTTACACGAGAAAGCGTTCCGTTTTCCCGTATGGTGAAACTAAGGGAAGAGTAGTAGACGGATTAGTATTTTTGGTACACATAAAATGTTGGTGTAAGCCCGTAGAAATAATAATGTACACCCGAGCGAAGCATAAATAGTTTAGTATGGATTAGCCGTCGAATATTATATGAAATATGTACAGAAGCAAGCTTAAAGTACTTGGAAAACCGAAAAATGTTCAACTCCCGCACTCGCAAAAACCCCCTACATTGTAGGCTGACGTCATACCCCCTACTACCTCCTCACCTCGGCTCGCACTATAATTAATCCGCCCGGCTCCAAGCCTCCACTAGTCAGTCCCGTGGAGGAGGCTTATGTAATGGAAGCGAAAGGGAGGCACGTGATGCACGAAATAAAAATCGACGAACGGGAGCGGAGGAGGGAATTTTAAGATTCTTTTGATCACAATTGTGGATGAATTGTGCTTGGAAACATTTTTACAGCTTTGTTCATTTTACTGGCGCGAAATATGGTGAAAGGATTTTTGGGGTTTTTTATCTTGTATACCTTGTTCAATGATCATCCTGTTTGGAGTGATGAGTTCTAATATAGGTCTTAATATGGTTCGAGTGAATCATTTATATGCTAATTTGGTTTCATCGTTACAAGATTCTCTGGTGGACTCTACATGTCTGAAGGTGGATCTCTCTATTGCTTGAAACGGATTCGTGAAAATTTACCCTAACATCCCATTAATGGTCAATTTTTAACATGGACCCAACAATCGACACGATCAGTTGTTAAACGCGGAACTACCTGAATCACATTTTCGGAGTACGCAAACTCAACGATAATTGCTCTTTAGATACATCTAGTTGGCATTAAATCTCTTCATAATAATAATACTGACTTTAAGATGTTGGCTGTCCGTACATCTTCGATTCTTATCCCCGGACTACGGATAATATAACCCTGTCTTTTCGAACCGTTCCTCCCAAACGTTCATACAGCCTTTATTTTCTTCTTTCCCTTGCACCAGATTTTCATTACTTGACTCATTCTATCTCCCTTCTTCATCGCATAAAATTCTTCCCCTACTGCTTTTTTCTTTCTAACAAATGATGCTTTTTTCCCTTTTTATCACATTAATCCTTTTGCTTAAACCAATTCTCTTTCTGCAGGCTTATTCTTCCTTCTCCTCATTTATCAAAATTAATTCGCTTATATTCATCTCTTCAATATTTTATAATGCTCAAAGACCTAACCTCTTGAGGGTTTGCCCCGTGGTTTTGAATAATGTAGGGTGTTAACCGGGGTAGTTTTTTGGGTTTCATCACCGCTAGGCTCTCGGGGTAAGCCTCACTTAACTGTTGCCCAAACTTTGCGTATCGAACAAGGATCTTCAACCCGTACTGCTTGCACAGCCAACACGTACTCTCAAAGTTTCCTTTCATATCACCCTCCTACATATCAGTTCGTGCAAGAATTCCGTTTTATCGCCATACCAGTGAATCCGGTAGAATTTTACTACTACAATTTGTTTCTCTGTGAACAACTGCTTCACTGACTTTTTCATAACTCCTTGGAATACCTTAATTTGTTGACGAATTAAAATAGTCCAATCCCGCACAAATATTGTCGTCCGCTCAGACGCTTAAAGTTGCACTTTTAGTTCCATCGTTCATTACACAAGTTTTATGGCCAGAATTGATTGATTTATGCAATTGTTAGACTACCCATTCTAAATTAAGGGCTTAACCGCCTTTTCGCACTTCACATTGCCCCACATGCTTTACCTTTCTGTATTTGTTCCTTCGATACGGTTCATCATTGTCCGGCGTGGGTATATAACCTTATCGGAACCCTTCTAGTATCTCGTTGTAGAGGTTTTTTTTATTCGAAGTTTCATGCACTTACCACGAGTTTTGATTCTTTCCCATTACTACTTACAAACATCTTTAACGTCACCCACAAAGTCGGAAATTATTGTTACTTTCACGTTTTGTTAACTAAAGTTGTCTGCTCCTAGTCGCTGACGCCAATCATATTCTGCGTTATCCTGCGATAAATGAGCCAACTGATAGTGTTTTCCACCCCAAGTCAGAGAGGTTATATATACGCTTGAACAATTCCTACAGTCTTGTGTAAGAGGAAGCAGGCCTGAGAATATCGCAAAATTTTACTCTTTGTCACAAGAGAGCATGCTCTAAAATTGTGTTGTTATTAAATGGATACAACATGCGAAAAAACAATTTCGCTTGCTAAGTCAAGCCGATTCACTTCATTTCCTTCACGACCGTCACACTTGAAGATTAAAAGTAGTTTTGGCGGTAGTTTAAGTCTGGGGGGAAGTGATGGTATTTCGGCGACCACTAACTCGAGTCCACGACTATTGCGAAAGAAGTTTAGTAGCAAAGTGGCACTCGCTTCTCCGTGTACATCAACGACTACTAGTTCAACACGTCGCTCATCATCATCATTGTGCCCAGATTCCTCAGTGTTACGAGGGCGAAAATCTCATGACAATCGGAAGAAAAGTCCTGCACGGCTGAATTCAGAGGATCACACTAGCGGTGTGTCAGAATGGCCCGTCTTACCTGCTACGTATATGCATGGTACGATGTCTTTAACACAGTCTCCCTGCAGTTTATATGCGCATCCCTTACCTCTACCGCCAAAATCGCCGTCACCTAGTGATTCTATACCGCGGTCACGCCCTAGGAATATGTCGTTAAGTTTAAACGGCCACCATAAATCAAGAGATACGGCAAGTGAATATGTAGGCCCGTCTGGCTCACCCATGTCGAGATTTTTACCGGGAGTGTGGGGCAAAGAGTCAACAAATGGAGATGAGTTTGTAGGACAGGAGAATCGTGAACTTCCGCAACGAAGGCGCCGAAATACCATATTATCGGGAACGTTTACGAAGGCTTCGGCAACGACCGAAACTTCTGGAGGAGGTTTTACAGCGGCTACGGAGGCGGCGACACCTGCCGGAGGAGTCGGAACAACGAATAATACCAAAGCCAATAATGTCAGTAATACGATATCACATTCGGTGAGGTTTGATACGAGTATGACATCTGAAAAAATTGGTAAATATGATGATAAAGTTGTCAAGAATAGTGGATCGCATTGGGTTAATAAGGTATCATTATTCCCCTTACCACCATCGCAACCATTACCTGCGCCGCCGAACGGAAGACATGCGCCAAAACAACATTTGCCGCCAGCACGACCAGCTCCGTTATCAGCTTTGCCACCAACTCCACTGGGACAAGCTTTACAAGTAATTAGCGGTTCACGTATACCCCCAAATCAACAATTGACCCTGTCGACTAGAGGGATCAAGAATTTAACGGGATTGGACGTAGCAATGTTTATGCATCGTCATGATAGTTTGACGTTTTCAGAGCTGGAGGACGGAGTTTTTCATGCACCAACAAGTTTACCGCCTACACCACCCACACTTCACGGACGTTCGTGTTCAACTGGTCAGAGTGTTATGTCAATTTCTACTGAGTCAAAATCGGAGGATGATGAAGAATGTGCTTCAGTTTCGAATTATAGTCGCTGCAGTTCATTGACAAGTGTGGACGACACCCCACCGGGTAACAGATTTGTTTGGTGGAGGGATACATTGTGTCGTACAGCTAGCGTAGCTTACTCGATTCGGTCGCCGCGAGTTAGTGATTTTAAGCAATTCGGAGAAGTGAAAGAACAATATGTTGGTCCAAACGACAAGGAACGTGAAAACAGTACGATGAGCAAAGGAGAAAAGGAAGAGTTGTCTGTACCGTCATCATCATACCGAGAATCAGTGATTGAAATAACCGAAAGAGGATTACGATCGGTTGTGAATAAATCTTTGACTGTTGCTGAGAAAAAAGCGTCCTTAATGAAACCCTTACCTCGAATTAATTTGGAAGAAACCCATGGTAAACAACCATCGGAGGTTTCGCGAAATGAAATGAATAGTTCGGCGTTTGATAAAAGTTCGATGAACAGAGATCCATCACCGACGTTAAGTGAAGCAGAAATTCAACTTGAAAAGCACTTGTCGGAAATTGAACGTAAAGTATCTCGGGATTTTGATAAATTGAAAAAGACTACGAGATCGTGTGAAACATTGGGACGGGGAGAACGAACTGTGAGGGCTTGTCCATCACAACCTTGTCTTCCAAATTCAAGAGTGAAAAGTCAAATACAGACAGGCCAGCAGCTGTATCAGATGCGTTCAGCGATCGTGCCGGGAAAACAGTATCATCAAGAACCGTCGCTGCGACAATCTCGAAACATGTCAAGGAATCATTCGCATCCAGTACCTAAATTTGGCGTTTCGACGGATGCTGCTGATAGAATTTTGAAGTGCATTTTGTCCAGTTTACATTGCCTGCAAGATTTATTTAACGCAGCGCTAATTAATCGAGGATTCTATCAAGTTTTTAAACGTTATGAACTGTATCTGATTCGACAAGTGTTACGTACTCAGGAACAAGCAGCTTGGGAATATTTTGAGACGTTAACGTTACGGGATGTTCGTCTTTGCCAGCAAGGCTCTGCCGTTTCATCATTTGCCCGTGGATCAATGTCACAAAAGAGATCCATCTCGAATACTAGAAAGCTTCGAGATACTGATAAATACAGCTCGACAAGTCAAAATAACTTTGGTTCATACTTTGGAGAAGGGGAAGACGAGTTGTCGTCGTCTTCAAATTCCATTGCATCATCATCATCGAATTCAGCGTCCCAATCCCCGCTGCCTTTTGCTGCGTCACGTTCAGCATGGATCAATAATGCGACAACTTATATGCGATTATATTTGCACGATTCTTACGTAGTTCTTTCGTTGAAACAACTACTTCTCGAGCGCTGTAAAGCTTTTCTCCGCCCTACAAGCATTACTGCGTTGGCCCATAGTACATCACCATTTCAGCGCCCAAGTAATGTTTACGCTCGTAACATCGATAGTGCGTTTTGGCGAATATGGAATTTCTGCCGCTTGTTTGGGGAAAGTGATACATTGCAACGAGATATTCCGGCACAGCTTGCCTGGCTAAATGGACAACGTTCGCCGAATTTTGATTACTTGCCATCGTTTAGTCGTGGCAATAATTACCCTTTTGGCTTAACCATGGACCAATTGCGCGACATGCTGGAGTTATGGAACTGCTTTGGGGTTCTGTTACAGAGTGGTATTACTGATTTTGATACAGCGTTTAAGTTTGGGGTTTTTGATTCGATTAATCTTCGATCGATTCGTATCGAGCCGTCAGCTCTTATCCATGAATTTCGCTATCATATCCTTTCCTTGGGTTTGTTTCCCGTGTACACGATATCATCATTATCAGTTCCTCGGGGATTAACTGAGGCAAAATGTAAAGGTTGGACAAAGTGGAACTTACCAAGTGATAGATCATCACGTTCGAATTTCTTTGTTGAACCAGTTGTTCGCATGCTGGAGGCTAAACGTCATGAAATTTTACTCAGTGCGGCTCGACATAATCATCACTATTCCGGAAACAGTCTCAGCAGTTCTAATTATCGTAGACCATCTCAGCAGGGCGATACTTCATTTTCGTCAAAATTCCATCGCCGTCGACCATCTGGTCACACTCTCCCTCGTCCCCATACCCAGTCAAACTTGATTTAATCAAAACACTTGTCAGGCATTCTACGACGATTATATAGTTACGTTGTGTTTCTCTGCTTTGGGTTGTTTTGCTTTTTCATGCACTAACCGTCCTTGCATATTTGCTGGCTTAATCTCTCTAACCCAAGTTTTATACAACCCGGTGCACTGGTCATATTTTTCTCTACTTGAATCATTTATTGGTTAGATTGTTTAGTGGAGGCGCGCGAGAGTTACTCTCCGCCTCCAATTTAATATCTTCAGTCTCTATCCCTTTCTGTTTCAGTGTATGTACACGTGCGCTCGACTTTCTCTTTCCAGTTCATCATTGTCGTTTTGCATACATCCTAGCGCGTGCTTGTTTCGTTGTAGTTGGTGAAAACGTTCTTTGATCGTCGATGCATACATTTCCCCTCAAATACCAGATTATCATGTAATTAACCACCCAGTTATCTACTACACAATATTCCAATCATTATAGTGTATGATTTGTTAATTAGCTACTTGGAACGTTTAGTTTCTACAATAAATAGTGTTTACCTCTCGCCGTCCTTTCGACATATCGGGCCTCATATAGATCAATAATGCTGACATCTTAGCGTACCTTTTTACCTTTGCCACAGTACCATTTTACCGTAGCTGACGGAAGAAGTATAATTCAAGAGTCACCGAGTTCCAGAGGTCTTTGTACGGTTCAACGGTATGCCAGAAAACACACGGGGTATAGTAGACAAGTGTGTAGATATCATGTACCGTTTATTGGGGTTTGGTTAGATTCAGAATGTTTTAATGCATATCTACAGGCCTAACAGGTCTAGAGTATCACCAGAATATTTTACATATTTAATTCCATAAATAGATGAGTTTACGAAGCGGGCATCTTATACGGACTCGGACTTGAAGGACTTGGATCCATATTTTACTATAGTTTAAAGGTAAGGATCAAGATACGGATCAAAATAGAATTCGGTAGGTTCTAGCGGAACCAGGCATCTCGGAATATTATGTCCGTATGTGAATTCAAGTCCGATGATACTATTTCGGACCTTGAATTTTTCAAGCAAGTCCGCACGCAAGCCTGAAGTTTTTGTGGAAACAGATTCTTGATTATCCGTTTAACAATTCTGATGAACGGTCTGGCCGTTTAATCAAAAACTATGCAGAAACAGTAGTGTGGTTACGTTTATTCTGGATATTAAATTCATCATTAACTTTATCGTGTAAAGCCTGTTAACATGATATTTTATCGGAAACAGTTTTGTAAGCTTATCGCAATACACAATCGAAATAGATGGATCCCCTTTGATTTGACATGAACGATGCATCTGAATGTTCCCGATTAACGGTAACATGTAAGACTGAATGGGCTTGCGTAAATCCAATCTCCGAACAACTTTCACCCTAGTGTACGGCAAAGCGGTGTCTACAAGTCCCAGAATATCTACAATTTTCCCGTTGTTTCATAAAACAACGAGCTCAGCGCAAATCATGCTCCCCGGAGGATATTATCACGATTGTTGTCGTCGTCATCGTTGTTCTTACTGACAACTCCACAATTTCAGGTTTAACAGTTACTAAAAAAAAATACATTTATTTTCACCTCATCTTACACGTCCGTTCACTATATCAATGTGCGGTATTCTAACGTTTAATCTCGCCGTATAAGTATCAAGTCACCCGCACTCCTTTTCGATAAGATATTTCAAACATCGCCATACTATTTATTTATCCCTTCCCCTTTTCTTATTCTTTAAATCTCAGCATTCCCTACATTTTCGTCATTGTATCATACTCTCCCTTCACTTCATATTTGGCTTGAAGCTTGTTCCAACGTAAATTGCACGGGTTTAGCTTTTTCACCCATACGAACTTCAAGTACTGCACCAGCTGAGGCACTTATAGCCCAAACCATTAGATTATCCTTAACGAAAGCTGCATTTCGAACTCCGGGTAAGGATGAATCTTTAGGATGTGTTCGTGACCAAGCTACAATATGATCCGATTGCACTGTAGGGGGACTTTGGTCTTTAAACCATCGAATGTAATAAGCTGCCATAGTCCGCCACGCCGTGTGTGACATTTTATACACATAAACTCCTTGTCCAAATAATTGAACGCTACCGGGACCCGTTTCATTGGACTGAGGCAAATTTGCAATATAGGAAGATTCAGCAAAATCATTCCACGTTAGAATTTCTATCATATCTGGCTTGACTGTACTAATTGCATCTCTCCATCGATACGCAAAAAGATCATCTGAATATTCAACCCAGCTATCTCCGTTAAGATCTTTAAATTGCCATGGTGAAACTGACATGACAAATGGTCCTGAACGAGAAGAATTTCGTAGAGCTGATTGGAAGGCTAAATCCGGTGCCGTAGAAAGTTTAGACCCGGTATTATAAGGCCAAGCTTGCCAGTTGACAAATCCATCTACCGATTGATATTCACTAATTAATTCAAGCGATGCGGAAGTTGGTTCACTTTGCGATTTAACGCTAAATGTAGTTAAGGCAGGTGCCAGTGAAATTTTGAAGCCCATATCAGTACACGTTTGCTTTAACGA